>WOXC01009210.1:0-105065 GCA_011680675.1 Gymnobelideus leadbeateri
AAATAAGTTATGTAAAAGATAATTGGGAGATAATCTTGGTGGGAAGGCCCTGACATTAAAGGGGGTCTGGAAAGGCTTCCTGCTAAAGGTGGGACCTTAGCTAAAACATGAAGGAAGTCAGGGAAGCCAGGAAATGAATTTGAAGAAGGAGAGAATTCCACACATTCCTGGACAGTCAGTTAAAATGCCTAGGGTCTAGAGATGGAGTGTTTTGTCTGAGGAACAAAAGGAAGGCCAGGATCCCTGGATTGCAGAGCACTTGAATCATGTGTAAGGAGACTGGAAAGGGCCAGGTCATGAATGGCTTTGAATACCAAACAGAATTTTTTTATTTGATCCCAGAGGTTATGGAGAACCACTGGAGTTCATTGAGTCGAGGGTAATATTGTGAAACCTGCTTTTTAGAGAGATCAATCTGACAGTTGAGTGAAGACTGGAAGGGTGGGGAGAGGTTTATGGCAGGGAGTCGACAATTATTAGGCTATGCAATAGTTCAGGCATGAGGTGATGAGGGCCTTCCTCAAGGTGGTGGGAGTATCAGAGGATAATGAGGATAAAATTGAGAGGATTTGACTTCAGATTGGATATGGGATGGGGGATGGTAACGAGAGAAAGTGAGGAGTCCAGGATGTCAATTTGGACGGTGAGCCTAGATGACAGGGAGGATGTGGGTACCCTTCACAGGCATAGGGAAAAGGGAAGTTTATTTGAGAAAGATAATGAGGTCATTTTGGGGCATATAGAATTGGAAGTCAGGAGAGAGATTTGAGCTAGATAAATAGTTCTGAGAATTATCTGTATAGAGATGATAATTGAATCCGTGGGAGCTGGTGAGATCAACAAACAAAATAGTGTATGGAGAGAAGACAGCCCAAGATAGAACCTAGGAAGTCACTGATGTTTGGCAGGTGTGGTGGAATTTTGGGGGGCACCCAAGAGAGTCATCATTCACCAATCTTGAGATTGGGCTCAGATAATAGCAGTAAGGAGCCAATTAAGAGTGAAGCAAGTTGCTGTTTATTCTGATGGGGCAAAGTAAAATGGATAGCAATCCACTTGGAACTTGACATGAGTCTCCTTTTATATAAATTCTCAGGGCAGCATTCCCAAGCTAAATATTATTCAAAATAATATTGTGTGAAACAAAGAAAAGGAAGGTGTCTATTCAGTGGCTATAAAATACAAGTGGTTATACAAAAAGTTATATATATTCGTTGGAGAGTAATGTGTATTTTTGGGTATAAAAGATAGGGCAGCTAGGTGGCACAGTAGATAGAGTGCTGGGCCTAGAGTCAGGAAGACTCATCTTCTTGAGTTCAAATGTGACCTCAGACACTTATTAGCTATGTTACCCTAGGCAAATCACTTAACCCTGTTTGACTCAGTTTCCCCATCTGTTAAAATGAACTGGAGAAGGAAATGGGAAACCACTCATATATTTGTCAAAAAAAAAAAAAAAAGAACAAACCCAAAATGGGGTCATGAAGAGTTTGGACACAACTGAAAACAACTAAATAACAAATAAAAGATATAGATATGGGTTCGTCATCTGAACCTCACAAATCTGGTCTCACAAATCAAAGAGATGTGCCCATTGGGCTGGGCAGGAAAATAACTTTCTCACAACTCTGGAATCCTCTGCCTTCAGCAGTCTTTTGGCACTGAAAAGAGGTACTGTGTCCTTAAACTTACTTACAATAAAATAACTGAAGTCAATTTGCCTAAAAAAGGACTGTTTCTAATGAGGAGAAGTGGGGAAAATCTGTGTGTTTTATAGACATGAAAGGGAAATGCATGGTGCAATACCAAGAGGTTTTGGTAAGGGATATTAAGGCAAGGGCAACAAGGGGTTACTCACAAGAAACTATCTACACCTCATGATCCTTACTGAAAGTCAGTCTCTGGGGCTCATCAGGAGGGTGAGGGCCTTTGTCTACTTCTTCCACACAGGCGTGTCTTGGATAATGACCCAATAAATGAAACTGAGAAGGAGCAGTCAGACTGCTAGGAGGAAAACCAAGAGTGAGAAGTTTCAAGGAAACCTAGAGAAATGAGTATCAAAGGGAAGAGAGTGATTGAGAGTGTTAAAGGCTGCAGAGTACAGGGATGAGAATTGAGAAACGACCGTTAGATTTGTCAGTTAAGAGACCACTATTAATTTCAGAGAGAGCTGTTTTAGTAGAATGATGAAGTTGGAAGCTTCAATGATTTAAGAGCAAAGTGAGAAGTAAAGGAGTGGATGGCCTCAAGGAGTTGAGCTGTAAAAGGGGAAAAAATAGGAGTGAAGGAGGAGATGGTCGTGGAAGGTAGCTGAGTGATGTGATCTGAGGAAGGAGGGACAAGTGATATATCCTGGCAAATAGCTTCAATTCATTCAGGGAAATATGAGAAAAGATTCTCAGTTTAGAGGGGCAGGAGAGGGGAGCCTTGAGAGGTCAGAGGAAGGATGGACCAAAATAGCCATAGCTGAAAACCTCTGAGATTGTTGTTAAAAGAGGGAGGATGGAGCACATTATTGTGACGTATGAAAAGTCCAAGAGACATAGTTTCTAGGCAATTAATCATTTTATTAATGTGACTAGTGAATAATTAATAAAAGAATAATCATTTGACTTTCTCTTGTAAACCAAAGCTGAATCATAGAAGCCTCTTAATACATATGCTCTTGGAAGAGTAGGCGTTCCCAGTAGGTGGAAATCAACTCTGACTGGTTAACAGTTAATAAGAGAATTAATATTATAATGAGAGGTGGACCTATTCTAATGAGGGGTTGGGAGGACATGACTTTATTTACATCATTTTTAGTTCTCTCTAGTCAGACCAGCCCTAACCTTTGGTACACTAGATAAAGGGATCTATCCCTCACCCTAGACTGTCTGAGTAGAACACAGTAGACCCAAATTCACCTACATTAGATTCTCTTTGTAATGTTTTTTAGTTGAATGGGGTAAGAATTCCACCTAGATAAGATGGTCTAGTTGGGGTAAATTGTGGGGCAAGTTCAAAAATCTCCCTTGAAAGACTGGGCTTTGAATGAGGAAATAGGAAGGAAAAACCCCAGGATTTCCCTGATATTAATTGGTTATTAATATAAGAGAAATAATTGTTTTTCTCCTTCTTTTTAAAACAATTTGATTTATGGAATAAAATAAGCATTTCAATAACGTAGTACAATAAAAAAAAGATTTTTACACATGAAACTGTAACCTACTATTTATAATTTGCTATTTCTTTCATATATCCAACAAAATTATCATGTAAGTGTCTTTTTTTCCCTCAACCTCTCCCCCATCACTGCCATTAGACATAAACATATTTATTTTTATCAATATCTATATACACACGTATATATGTAAATATACACACATATATACATATGCACACACACACACACACACACACATATATATATATATATATAATTGTTCTATACACACTCATATTAATCAGTTCTTTCTCTGGTTGCAGATAATGTCTTTCTTCATATGTCCTTTATAGTTAATTTGGGTAGTTATAATAGAAAAAATAACTGATTTACTCCAAGTCATTCTTAAAACAATATTGCTGTTATTGTATACAGTGTTCTCTTGATTCTGTTCATTTTGCTCTTCATTATTTTGTTGCAAGTGTTTCCATTAAAAAAATCATTGGGCTCATCAATTCTTATAGCACAGTAATATTCCATCACAATTGTATATCACAACTTGTTCAGTCATTCCCTAATATAGGGATCCCTGTAATTTCCAGATTTTTGCCACCACAAAGAGAGCTACTATAAATATTCTAAAACATAGAGGTTCTTTTCCTTAATCATCTTTAGAAATAGATCAAGTAGTGATATGACTGGGTCAAAGGGTATAAACAGTTTAGTAACTCTTTGGGCATAATTCCAGATTGCTCTCCAAAATGGTTGAATCAGTTCACAATTCCACCAACAATGAATTAGTATCCTAATTCTTCCACATCCCCTCTGGCATATTCTACTTTCCCCTTTTATCAACATTAGCAAATCTGGTAGATATAAAATGATATTTCAAGGTTGTTTTAATTTGCATTTCTCTAAGCAATAATGGTTTAGAGAATTTTTGATTTCTTCATTGGAAAACTGCCTGTGCATATCCTTTGACCATTTATCACTTGAGTAATGACTCAAATTCTTACAGATTTGACGAAGTTCTTTATAAATTTGAGATATGAGACCTTTATCTGAAAAACTGTCTATAAATGCCCCCAGTCCTCCTATTTTCTCTTTTCCTTCTGATCTTATTTACATTTCTTTTATTTGTACAAAAACTTTTAAATTTAATGTAATCAAAATTATCCATTTTACATCTAACTTTGCTCTCTATCTCTTGTTTATTTATGAATTGTTGACCTATCCCTAAGTCTGATAAGTAATATGTTCCATGTTCTTCTAATTTTCTTGTGAAATTTCTCTTTATATCTAGGTCAGGTATCCATTTTGACCTGATCTTGGTAAATGGTGTAAGATATTGGTCTGCTTTCCAGTTTTCCCAATAATTTTTTTTTACTAAATAATGAATTCTTATCCCAAAATCTTGTCTTTACACTTGTCAAATACAAGGTTATTATGTTTATTTGCTGCTATAAATTGTCTACTCAATTCCATTGAGCTACTTTTTTATTTCTTAGCCACTACCAGATAGTTTTGATAATTACTGTCTATTTATAATATAGTTCAAGATCTGGTACTGCTAAATCTCCTTCCTTTGTATTTTTTCACTTATTTTGTATGATGTTTTTGACTTTTTATTTTTCCAAATGAATTTTGTTAGTATTTTTTCTAATTCAATAAAAAATGTTATTTAATTGGGATGGCATTGAATATATATAAATTAGTTTGGGTAAAGTTGTCCTTATATGAGGAAAAAGGTTGTACCTCAGCTGAGGATGCCAGTTGAAGGCAGAAGCTGGAAACAGGGAGAAAATAGCTAACTCTGTGGCTAGCAGAATTTTGCCTAATAGTAATAAGTACCAACCATGTAACCAATGTAACCAGTGAAGCACTGTCAAGCAGTGATTAGAGGATGCTAGTAGGAAGTAACACCTAGCAGAAACTGATTGCTGCAGCCATTGTGTTCCCCAGAGGCAGCCCATTACATACATCTAGGAGAGACTACACTGCAAATGAGACCAGTAGGCAGCAAGTCTTGTGGCAGCAACTTGATGACATGAATGAATGACAAAAAAAAAAAGCATTAAGTGCTTACCATGTGCAAAGTCCTAGGGAAACAAATAGAAAAGCAGGTCAGTACATGCTTATAAGGAGTCCTCATTCTAATGAGGAAGACAAGTAAAGGAGGTTTCAACTTTGAGTCTCAGGAAAATGCCCTGTGGTCCTTCCTAACAGGAAGCTTATGTATTATTCTGGTGTTGCTTTTTCTGATTCCACTCCCCCCGCCCCCCAGATTGTGTCTCTTTCCTCAGGGAAATCCTTAGAACTTCTGTGTCTAGTTCTTTTGTTTCCTAGAAAAAAGACTTATTTATGCAACAAAAACAAAGAAAGCACTTGTACAGAAAGTAAAAAATAAAACAAAAAAACACAACAAAACTCACTCTTGTGGTCTGCCATATGTGACTTGGTGTTATTAGGCCTTATAGATCTTGACCCCTGGACCTAAAAAGACCACATAACTCACAATTAGAGTAAAGAGAACTTGAGGTCCACAATAATAGGTAACCCATGGTTCTATGCCTTTTTGTCCATTATTATAATTATCATTATTTATTATCCCCATTAAGAGCAAATGACATGATACATCACTAATAATAACAATAATGGTGGCTGTAATTCTAACAGTAAGTTTTGATACATAGACATATTTCTTATTTTTATTTTTTTAATTTTTGGTTCTATGCCTTTTTGATCCTCAGATCATCAGACCCTCCTAGTTTTTGGTGGCACATATAAAAGGACTTAGAGTCAGGAAAACCTGAATTCAAATTTCATCTCTGACACTTACTAGTAACTTGACTTTGGACAAGTCACTTAACCCCTGTAAGCCTCAGTTTCCTCATCTGCAAAATGAGAATCATCATCACCATCATCATCATCATCATCACCATCATCATCACCAACAACATTATCATCATCATCATCATCATCACACCTACCTCCCAGGATTGTTTTCAGGCAAACAATGAGATAGTTGTAAAGTGCTTTGTAAATCTTTTTTTTTTGCTTTTTTTTGGAGGGGGGGAAGGCAGGGCAACTGGGGTTAAGTGACTCGCTCAAAGTCACACATCTAGTACGTGTTAAGTGTCTGAGGCCAAATTTGAACTCAGTCCTCCTGACTCCAGGGCCAGTGCTCTATTCACTGGGCCACCTAGCCACCATGGTGCTTTGTAAATCTTAAAGTGCTATATAAATGTTGCCTTTTAGTATTATTATGCTCAAGTTCAATGTTGGGACAAAATAAGGCACCGGCAAGTCATTGAACAGTTAAGAAAAGCAAGTTTACTTAGCCCTGGTAAGTAAAGTAAGTTTACTTAGCCCTAGTAAGAATAATCAACAAAGTCAGTATATAGATGCAACCCCCTTTGTATCTAAGTAAATCATTATTTTCAGAAGGATGGTATGTAGTGACTCTTATAGTCTTCAGACATCCCACCAAGTTGAAGGGTCCAGGACTCTACTTGTGCCTTTGGGTGACTAATTGACCAAGAAGCCAGTAGTGCCAGACCCCACCAGGAAATTATAGAAAGGTAGGGCACAGGTCTTGGGGATAGCATTATTGCTTTTTAGGAAAACTATGCCGTGTTGGGGATGTGGACGGGGAGACATGGACCCAACCTATGTTGAGGAGGGGAAAGGGTAGGGTGAAAAACCAAGTATATAGTAGTCCAGTAATGCCTGCTATGCTGATCTTTCTCTCTGCTTTTGTACTCTGTTGTTTATCTGCTGGTTCAGCATTCTAGTCTGGTGCTGGCCGCTTCATACTGTGGGCCATGTGGCTATAGCAATCTTGACTATGGTATACATGTACCAAAGGATGCATAGGAATTTTAAAAAAATTACTCTGAAATATGAGTCTTATGGTCCACTTGATATTTTCTTAATAGCTATATATATATTTTTTCTTTTTGGAGGGCAATTGGGGGTTAATTTGCCCAAGGTCATACGGCTAGGTTTTTGTTTGTGTGTGTTAAGTGTCTGAGGCTGGATCCGAATTCTGACTCCAGAGCCAGCACTCTACTCACTGCACCACCTAGCCGCCCCTTAATAACTATATTTTGATAGTAAAAGTGAGGAAGCAGAATAATCTCAGCCTCCACTAAACACATCCACAGGTTCATCTGACTTTAGACTACAGGAGCAAGGCACCTCCCTCCTGGTGGCAGGGTACATAAATAGCAGGTTCTACTGTCTCTTCCCCATCCCCACCCCTATCTTCCCCATCCTCATCAACCTCTTTTAAAGGTTGAATCTGCAAATCTAAAGGTATGATGTGAGAGCAAATGTCAAAGAAAAACTATTATTCCTCATGTCACAGTCATTTTGAGTTGAAGGCCTGAAATTCAAAGGTGACATCTTACATTTCCTATACAAAGATAAGGTTAAAGTTTGGATCTTGCACCTCCAGAATGGGCAATTTCTGTTCTGTCAGACCTTAGTCAAAAGTCAGGCTTGTCCAGATGATTCAATAGCTTTTTGAATTTCAGCTGTTGTTTTTATCTTTGAAAATTCATTACCATTAGATAGTTGTGATATTTTTTTTTAAAAAAAGCATTAATATAAAAGAAAAGCAAGGCTTATACTGAGCTGATCTTAAAGTGCTTTCCATTACTGACCTTTCCTTACAAATTTGTTTTTCATTGGACAAAAGGAAAGGTGATTTAGAAAATGTCACTTTACCATGGGTAAGTTAGGAGGGATGGATCTCAGAAGACTTCTGTGTTAACTGAGCAAAGCTTCCCTGACTTTGTTTTTCAAATATCTAGTGGCTTAACTTGATAGATTATGATCTTATTTTCCTGTTGTAGCCACCTCTGAACTTGAACCAGTGGGAAGTCCCAAAATAAGTGTTCTGGATTGGGCCTGCTTCAGATTAGTTTCCTGTTATAGTTTATGATTAATATTCAAACAAAGTGAGACATTCATAGATCATTCAACACTTAACAAAAGGGGATTTACTTAGCCATAACTGAAGAATATTAAACAAATATAGGCATTACGACACCTTGGGTTGACTTAGTTGAGTGAAGCTTTCTTGCCTGGGTTCCCATCATGGTATACCTACAAAGTCTTGGAATGCCTTTGTGGCTGCTTTGTACTCTTTTGATGCTGAAGTAACATCAGTTGTCTGAACCTTCAGTCCTATAAACCAGCCAAACCTTGAGGAATTTTTCGGTAAGTTTTAAGAAAAACTAGTTTAGTTTGCGTGGATGGATGGGGTTACTATATTTATCCTACCACAGTAAATGCAAGGAACAGTGAGGAAGAATTGTCCATGACTATAACCTTATCTGAAAGTCCATGGTACTTTCTAATTCTTCTATAAATGCACATGGAGGTAGAGAAGACACTTTTCTATACCCTGGTGAGATACTTGATAAAAGTTATTATTACAAGTAAACAAGTTCATCTTCATCACCATGCCTGATGAAAGGTAGGTCCTGCTTTGATATAATGACTTAAACCTTATTGATGAATATAATGGAGAATTACTCTGCTGTAAGAAACAGGGAAGGATGTATATGAATTGATGCAAGGTGAAGTAAGCAGAACCAGAAGAACAATTTACATATAATGAATGCAATGATATAAAAGGAAATTTATGTTGTAGGAATACATAATATTGAAACTGAAAATTGTGAAATTATAATTACCAAGTTATGTCCCAAAGAAAAGACATCTGTGAACCACACCAACAGGAGCAGCAGCCACAGCAACAGGAAAGGAAGGGAGGAAGAAAGGAAAGAAGGGAGAGAGAGAGAGAGAGAGAGAGAGAGAGAGAGAGAGAGGAAAGAAGGGAGAGGGAGAGAGAGGGAGGGAGGAAGGAAGGAAGGAAGAAAGAAAGAAAGAAAGAAAGAAAGAAAGAAAGAAAGAAAGAAAGAAAGAGAGAGAAAGAAAGAAAAAAGAAAGAAAGAAAGAAAGAAAGAAAGAAAGAAAGAAAGAAAGAAAGAAAGAAAGAAAGAAAGAAAGAAAGAAAGAGAAAACAAGCTGTGTTGCCCAACTGGCCAGTTCCAATAGGGTCTCCAGTGGGGTAAATCCTATTCCTACTCAAAGAGCTTGCTGTTTGTCCTTCATTCTCTAAGAGGACCATGACATCAGGGAAGTGATGGCATGCCATGTAGATTTTGTGGTGACAAAATGCCAGAACCCCTCATCTCCACAGATCCTGTGATGGTTTCTACAAACAGGATGTTTCTCAGGTTCTACTCTGATGCTTCAGTGCAGAGTAAAGGTTTCCAAGCAAAGCACAGCACAGAGTGTGGTGGCTGGCTGAAGGCAGAAGTCCAGACCAAAGACCTCTATCCCCACACACAGTTTGGTGATAACAATTATTCTGGGAAGTCTTATTGTGACTGAGTGATTGCTTCAGAGGATAGCTATGCTGTGGAATTAATATTCCAGGCATTTGAAGTCAAAGAGGAGGCAGACATGGAGGCCTTTGATGGCTACAACAATAATTGACTTTAATTTGAGTGAGGGAAGGCTATGCAAAGTAACCAGCCTCACTTTCTCTTCTAGAGTCATCTGGATCTGGTGGCCACATATTGATCAGGACAACTAGAGAGGGCCCAGGATGCAGTGGGAGACCTTGGCCCTTTTAGTTAAGGTCTTTCCAGGTTCTCACTTAGAGTGAAGCAACATCCATTCAGTGAATTGTCCTCTTTAAGGAGTGAGTCAAGGCTATTGTGAAAATATGTTTAATGTGAAGGTATATGTAGAACCTGTATCACATTACATGCCGTCATTGGGGGGGAAGGGGGAGAAGAAGAAGGGGGAGAAAATTTGGAACTCAAAAACTTGTGGAACTGAATGTTGTAAACCGAAAATAAATAAATTTAAAAGGAAAAAAAGTGAGTCAAGGGATTCTCTTTAACAAAAAATAAGTAAAAATCAAATTGGTGGGGGAAGATCCTCAGGCTTGCTGGACAAAAGAGAAACAGTTATATTTACATTTACTCTGAGCCAACAGGGTCCAAAAACAACCATTAAGTGGTGCTTGTCCAGAGACCTATTGTCCAATCCATGGGATCCATAGTGGACTGGGTTAAGTCTTGGTCTTTGAGAAAGAAATCTAACCAGTAAACCCCAAGTTAACTAGGGAGCTCTTGGCCATCAAAATTTATCCTCCTTTGGGCAGAGGACCCCTTGTCTTCTCTCCTCCTCTCCCCTTTCCTCTTCTCCCCTCTTCTCCAGTCCCCTCATTTCCCATCTCCTTCCCTCTCTTCCCCTCCCAATCCTTTTCACCTACATGGTTTACGGCTCAGAAAAATTATAAGCTAAGAGATGGTTGCCCAAATTAATTGTCTGCAAGTTTCACTGGTAGATCTAATTAAGAAAAATCTCCTCCACCAAGTTCCTTAAAATCAGACTACAAACTGGTTATCAAAATGAACAAGTCTTAGCATTTCTTTGGGAGAATGCAGAAGCTGAATCTTGAACGGTTGTATAGCATCATGATATAGTTTTAAGTAGATATTAGTTCTGAATGGAATTTAGGCAAATGTAGGCAATTATGAGCTAAAAGTTGTGGCATATTAACTTTAATGAAATATTTATGATTAACTAATTGATGTTTACATAACCTTAAGTACCATTAGATAAGAAGTTGGCTATAGCACATATGTGCCAGACATAGATTGTCCTCAATAATATTAAAGACAATTTCCATGCCTTTGATGACTAAATAAAAGTCATTTAAACTATAGTATGTGATGAAAGTTAAAGTAATATTTAAAAAATTGGAAAATCCCACTGTAAGAAATTATCTAAACAAAATGATGGTTGGGAGTTAGGAAAAAAAAGTTTTTGAAAGTTATACAAAGGTAAAGGGAAATATATGAAAATATTTTCTTGCTTTAAATAGGAAAAAGCTAAGTAAGATAATTTATATGTATGTGTGTATGTATATATGTGTATAAAGGACCAGTAATCAAAGCCTTAATAAATATAATATGAAAATGTTAAAAAAAAAAGACATCTGTGAAGACACTCTACTTCTTCGAAGAGGTGGGATAATCATGAGTGTGGTACACTTTATAATTGTCCTTTTTAAATTATGTTAATTTTGCTCAAACATTGTTCCTTCCACCCCCCTTTTCCATTCCTTATTATAATGGGTGGTTCTCTGGGAGGTGGTAGATAAAGGAAAATTGTGGGAAGGATAGATGATGTAAAATATGCATATACACACATACATACATACACATAAAATATATTTTTAAAATTTATTTTGATATACTTAGTTGTTTTGAGAAATGATCATTCCTAGGATATAGAAGTTCTCTGTATCTTAGTACATGGTCAAATTCACTTGAAATTAAATGTCCCATTGTATAGACTTAGCGTTGGAAGACAAGAATGATAATGATAGCTAACATTTATATATCACTTATCCTGTGCCGGTGAATAAACTGCAGTTTACCTGTCTGTATTCATTTTCCCTGCTTATTTGAGCAGTAGCCAGTAAGAACTCTAAAAATTCTAGCAATACTTGTCTATCATTTGAAAATTCCTTGAAATAATCACTATGCATGCTGCTTCCATGTCTACTTCTCAGTGCCTTGCAATCAGGCTTCTGACACCATCCCGTTCCTAAAACTGCTTTCCCAACATGACCAACAATCTCAACTGCTAAACCTTTTTCTTTAAGTTTCATATTCTTTGACTTTTCCTAATTGTTTATGCTGTTGACAAGTCCCTTCTGCTGCTATATTCTCTCTACCTTTGGCTTCTGTTACACTTTTCCCTTCTAGTTCTCTTACCTGTCAAAAAATGCTCATTTTTCAATCTTATTGGTTCATCATCTACCTCCTGTTAGATAATCAGAGGTCTTCTCCAAAATTATTTGCTTCTTTCTCTACACTTTCCTTCATTCCACCAATTTTCTTTATTCCACCAATATGGATTCAATTATCTCCAAACTCTAAATTTACTTAATAGGCCCTCCTGTATCTCCTGAATTTTAATTCTGAATCAGAAATTGTCAGCTAAACATCTCTAGTAGGCTGTCTATCAACAATTCAAATTAAATATATCCATAATAAAAAATCAACTTTTCCCCAGAACTTGCTTTTCCTATCTTTCCCAATTTATTCACTCAAGAGTGACACACACCATGAGTAAGTGATGAACATGTGTGAGACATGCACAGACGATACACATAGACACATATAGCACACACACAATATATGTGCATATGTGTTATATATGTATATAGATACATATGTATACACGTATAGGTATATATGTACATAAATGTATAGATACACATATGTTCTTCTCTCCAGAGATTAACAAAGGAGAAGAGAAGATGTGCTTTTTACAAAGCAGTTTTACCATGAGCAAGTGTGGCACATAGAGTCCCCCCATAGGGTCCTCATTGTAACAAAGAAGGATGCTTAAATTATTACAAATGAGAAGAGTGTATCCTTGTTAGCACAGGCATTTACAATAGACAAAAGAAAATGGTGTCTTCTTTATTAGTCCGTTAGTAAATCCGCACTTGTTTTTTTTTTTTTTTTTTGGAGGGCAGTTGGGGTTAAGTAACTGGCCCAAGGTCACACGGCTAGGTTATTGTTTGTGGGTGCGTGTTAAGCGTCTGAGGTCAGATCCGAACTCAGGTCCTTCTGACTCCAGGGCCGACACTCTACTCACTGCGCCACCTAGCCGCCCCGAAATCCGCACTTGTTTATGGGTGTATGGGGTGTTCAAGGAGGATCAGTACTTCTGGTGAGAGGGTTTGCTGAGCCCTTTCAGGGCTTCTCCTCCATCTTTGCCCTCCACCTGTCACCTAATTCACCCACGGTGCCAAGAAGCTGGAGCATGTCCAATGGTGACACACTGATAAAGCCGTCTTGGCAGATAGGCTAAAGAAGGCTGAGGGCTACCAACAGGCTTCAAACCTATTGGTGAGTTAGGGGAATGGCTATCCTAGCATGTGAACATTTCTCCTGGCAGATTAAGTGGAAGAGAACGATTTTGTTCCAACCTCCATGAAGGTGGCTGAAGCAGGTGCTGTGGAGTGCCCAGAACTTTGTCAGACATAGAAGGTGCCAAGGTCATCCACTGAATCTGGGACCAGTCATCTTGACTTTTATCTTGCCATTGGACTTCAATGACTCTGGAAGAGAGAGTGAGGCTGACAAATTTGTCTGAATCTATCTCACTTAAATCAAATTCTGGTGCAAATCAAGATATCACCTATCATCCACTGCTTCATCCACCTTGGACTCCAACATTGTGATGTCATCGGTCTCCTTTGAAAACAAAGGACAAACAACAACAACAACATTCTGTGCCAGGCACTGTTCTAAGTGCTTTACAATTATTATCTCATGTGATCCTTACAACAACCCTGGGAGGTAGAGGCTATTATTATCCTGAGATGAGGAAACTCAGGCAAACCAGGGTTAAGTGACTTGCTCAGGGATACACAGCTGGTCAGTGTTCAATGCCAGATCTGAACTCGTCTTCTTGACTCCAGATCCAGTGCTCTACTCACTGCATCACTTACCTATCTTACAGATCTTTAAGTCCAATCTGCTCATTTTCTAGATGAGGAAACTGAGGACCAGAAATGGAAATGAAACTTTCCCTAAATCTCACAGCTGGTAAGTTGCAGAACCAGGATTTGAACCCAGATTATCCAGTGATGTGGAAAGCGATGAAGGACCTGGGTTCAAGTCTACCTCTGTTTCTGTTTCCTGTCTAACTTTGGGCAAATGATTTAATCTCTATGACTCAGTTTCTTCATCTGTAAAATGAGGAGTACATACATCAATTGCCATCTAAGGCCCATTATGGCTGTAAAGTGACGATCCTCTGACTTCAGGAATCATTGGTCTTTCTTCTTCCATCGATTGTTCTTTAACCCTTTCATGTGATATAGTGGAGGGAAAAACACTTGGTTAGAGTTAATCTGAGTTTTTGTCTAAGCTGTGCTACTGATTAACAATATGACCATAGGCTAATACCTCTTTGGGCCTCACTTTCCTCATTTGTAAATTAGGGCTGGCTACTATAACTGCTAGACTTCCTTATAGCTATATGATTTTAGAATTGTATGATTTTTTCCCCTTGGATTGATTTCAAATGCAATCTCAAATATTTCTGTATAAATGATTTGTTTGAAGTATTGATACCTTCAGACTGCAGGAAAAATACATTCTTATCCATCTGAGTCAACTTTATTGATAGCCTCTTGTCAAACCTTTTCTCCAATAAGATGCAGATACTTGATAACCTACTTTTGAGAGAGATGATCCATTGAGGGCCCCTACTCAAAATCTAGTCAGTATTAGTTGGCTCACTATGATTTTATAAGAGGTAATGATTGTTAGCAATTATTGCAAAACACTTATCTAGTAATACATATTTAGTCAGTCATCTAATAATAAGAATAAGCAACATATTAATATATATTTTCTATATCACATAGTAATATGGGTCTAATCAGAAGGCCTCATCATAAGATAGGCCTCAAACTTTGATGTAATGTTCACTACCTGTTTACCAGTTAAGGGTCTTAGTTGCATAACAACAAGAATAGTGACACAGATATATCCATCCTGTTTTGTTCAAATTCCATGACCAAATCAAGCATGGGTGGCATGATACAGAAAGTGCATCCCTCCACCCCCATTTGTTCTTAAAGCATATACACACACACACACATATACACATACATACATACATACATATATACATACACATACATATATATACATACATACATACATACATATATATATATATATAGCTTGTACCATCTTCTCTTGTTTAACCTAAGGAGTCCATCCATCTTGTGACTGCCTAGTTGGCAGAGATATTCCTTGCTTCATCCAACCTGTGACCCTGCCGACATATAAATTTTTGCTTACATTAGCTTTTATGTGTGTCATGTGTGTGTCACATGTAAAAATGGGATTCTGTTATTTTGCACAGCTGCTTTAGAACGTTCAGGTAATAAATCTGGTATTAAGCCTCATAAAAATAAGGCATTAGAAAGAAAGAGGGGATGTTCAGATTGGGAGGAAAATTTGGGGTACACTTTATTAGAGGGGGCCAAGTCCCTTTAAAAAAGTGCTTTGACTCAGAGCTCTGCCTCAGTTTCACTTTTAGTTGTTCTAGGTGATTTCTGTTCCTACCTCCATTTTCTGTAAACTTAGCCAAACTATCTGGTCCTCTGATCAGTGAAATGGCAGGTAAATCACCTAGTGGTAGAAATATAACAATATAAATGTAGCTATGTATAAGGTTGAAAGTGTTGAAGATAGCATAATACTAACTACTCCCTCTTAGGTGGTTCCCCACCCCTTGTGTGGGTGGAGTCAGACTTCCCTAATTCTTCCCTTCAGCATCCCTGAGGATTTCCTTTAGTCAGTCTTCATTCTGCCCCTTACTCAGGGTCAGATACATCCAGTGACCCTAGAGAGTAATGCTTCCTGGTATGCTCATCTCTGAGGGGAACATCTCTTAAAGGTCTTTGCTCACCCAGTTACTTCCACCAATAAGGCTACTACCAACTCAGGGCTCAGGCATGGCCTAGGTTAAAATAATCTGTACCACATGTTTTGTCGTCCTACTTGTTACCCAATAAAATTTAGCTGTTATCAATATCAATAAGAATCTCTTTGATTTGACTCAAGCTCTCAGTCAGGAGAGTATCTGTGCGTTAGACAGAAGGTCTTAAATTCTATCGCTTTACCGCTACATATCACAGGCCATTCACTGCCCCTTTCAATCTGTCTTCCCCTTAGATAATAAGGCACACAACCAACAGTAGTCAGTCAGCTTCGGTACTAACTAAAACATCATGTAAAATTTTTTAAGGAACAGAAGAAAAAAATACCTCTGGATTAAACATTCATCCTCTTGGAAAGAAAGGAAATGAGGTAAGGGAAAAATGAATTTAACCAATTGCACAGGGGAATTTGCTCAAGGGAAATTTCATCACTGATTGGACATTTCCCACACATCTGCCTCAGGTGAACTGTCTTCCTTGGTGGACAAGAGAGCCAGAGCACACAGTGAAGCCTGGTTGCACGCAACACTAGCTGTAGCTGGTCTCTTTATTCTATTTCTTAAGTGTCCGTCTCTTTCTTGCTAAATTGACTCCATTCAAATCCCAATTGAAAGAAAAGTGAAAATGATGGTCCTGGAGAAGTCACCAAGCACTCAGTTCAAACTAAGGTATGCTTTGCCTATCTTTTCTATCTGAAATCTCTGTCTACATGATTTCTTATGAGTCTCTAGTTGCCTCTCCTTCAGAGAAAGACCAATATTTTCTGGTGGGATTAAATCTCCCAGGAATTCACACAGCTAATGTTGAGAATTTTCCCTCTCCTCCCAAAGAGAAATCTGTTTCCCCAAGCTTGACTAAACTCACACAAGAGAGAAAATGTAGAGATAAAAAGAGAAGACAGAAAGAAATATTTAGGCAACTTTCTTCTTGATGGAAAAAGAAAAAGCCTGGTCAGTGAGGCTGCAATTTCCCTTTAGAGACTAATGATCCATTTGTCCTCTTCACAACTCTTTAGTCCCGCCAAACTGGTCATTCCCCCCTCTTACATAGTATTTCGGCTGACATTTCTAACCTTTGCAACAGGTGATCTCCTATGCATGGAAGGTAGTCTCGCCTCTCCTTTCTCCTCTTTCCTCCTCCTTCTGCTTCTCAGTCTTCCTAGTTCTCTTCAAACTAGATGAAAATTACCTCCCTCCTCCCAAACCACTTTGTATTTGTGTTGTATGTTTTTTAAATATACTTATTTTTTACATATTTATATGAGTACACATTGCCTCCCCCAATAGAATGGAAGGTCTTTGAGGGTAAGGATTATTTGATTTCTTTTTTTGTCTTTGTATCCCTAGTGCCTAGCACACATACACAAGAGTATATGCCTTCTAAATGCTTATTGATTTATTTATTAATCAAGCTTTGGCCAACACCATTCTTTTTCATTTGGCAGGATTATCATTTTGTATTATAATCACTCTTCCCCAGAAATAATTACCCATTGGGTACCTACCCAACATATAAAGAGGTACTTGAAGCTTCTGCTCTTATTATCCCAAGCTTACAGAAACACCCAGGCTTTAATCAATTCATCCTTTTTCTCAACAGATTCTGGCTTCTCCCACTAGGATTAAACAAAATCAATAAACCAAAATATGCTCACTATGGCTTCTCCCCGAGCAGCATATTGTAAATTGGCCAAATTGTTCTACTCTTATGAATACAGTCAATCCCCAACATTCAGGCGTTTGACTTTTGCAACTTCAAGCAAGTGTGATTTTATTTGTAACCTCATTTCACTTTCCTGTTGGCAACCTGGCACATTCATGGCTGTATGTAGTAGAGAAAAAAATGAAAGGTGCCATGCAGCAAGTTTGTGGAGTGGCTGGTTTTCTATTAGGCACTTCACTGGTCTTGTTCACCCTACCCTTGTAAAGAGTTCACTGTGCATTTGTTGCCTATTTTCATTGTTTGCCTTTAAAACTCAAGTTTTGTGTTGTAGTTATGTCCCCGAGCTCTTTGGGCTCTAAGGCCAAGCATGCAAAGTCAGTGATGAGACTTAGTGAGAAAATTAAAGTGTTACATAAACTTCACACAGGAATGTCTACAGCCCGTCTGCAGCAAGTTTGGTGTTAACTAATCTAGTGCATGTGAGCCAATCACTTCCTTACTCTTTAATGATTTCAGTATTTCGTCTTTGGCTGTCTCTAGCATGATTTCAGCTGGTTTTTGTTCACTCGGTGGCAGATTGTTAAATAACATGTGTTTCTTATTCACCAAGTTTCTCATCCATGTGGCATCTGACATTTTCATTACTGCTTGTCACAAATCTCACAGCTTCTACAGTTTCAGTCCTCAGCTATTAGTTCAGCATTTATTCATACTCGGGCTTTTCTATCTAACGTGTGGAGACTTTGCAAACTGGTGGAGAACAAAATTGGCCACTATGAAAAATTGTTTATTACTAGTGGCTTGGTTCTACCCACCCTAAATTGAACAAAGGAGGGGTACTTCCCACTGGATTTTCTCAAGAGATGAAGTCAGGAATAAATTGTGACTATAGAATTAGGGTGGTTGTTTTCCCCCTGGGTAGGGCCTCCCCACTCCTTCTGCCTAGTGCTTTCATATCCTAATTTTCTTTTCCCCTCCTACTATTCAGTCATATGAAACCAGAATCTCTCCTGGCATCTTGCCCTCACACCTACTGGTGCCTACTCTACCCTCCTTCCTACATGGAATGGTCTCCCTCTGGATCTTATCTCCACCCATCATGCCCCACTTGGTACACAAGTTAATCCACTCTACTTTGAAACTTACCCTTTGAACTATCCTGATTAGTGAATAGGAGAAAGCCTACAATAGTTAGCCAGCCACAGATAATGTTTTACATTCCATCTGGCATATATGTAAGTTGGCTCCTCCTAATAGAATGTATAATAGAAGGGGCAATTAGGTGGCACAACAGATAGCATACCAGGTCTGGAGTCAAGAAGACTCATCTTCCTGAGTTCAAACCAGGCTTTAGACACCTACTAGCTATGTGACCCTGGGCAAGTCACTTAACCCTGTTTGACTCAGTTTCCTCATCTGTAAAATGAGCTGGAGAAGGAGATGGAAAATCACTCCAGTATATATGCCAAGAAAATCCCAAATTTTGGTCATGAAGAGTGAGACACAACTGAAAAACAGCTCAACAACAAAAAAGGTTCTTGAGGGCAAATGCTATCTCATTTTTGTCTATGTGCCTATAGGGCCTAGCTTGTTGGATGTCATAGAGTAAGTTTTTAATAAATACTTTTTCATTCCTTCATTCCTTCTTTAAAATCTTGCTCTCAAATGCTTTTCTTACTAATATGAAGCTAAAATAAATAAGGCTGCTTACCAGCCTTACCTCTAATAGGAGTATTTGCATCTTAATAAAATCCCTAAAGCCATACTACATAGGCTGATAACCACCTCCCTCCTCGTAGTGTGTTTACTTCCAATCATCCTCTCACAATTGCTCAGTAATATGTAACCACGTTTCTGGTGGTGCGGGGAACTGAGAAAAACAGCAACAGCAACCTTTTCTTAGTAAAAAAAAAAAACTTTAAGGGGAATTAGGATATACTTTGGAATATACTCCACAGCCATGTGGCTTTGTCCTTTCTCACCTGCATCAAATAAGATGAAATGAGTGGTGAAATAAGAAGGGTTTGGTAGAGATATTAACTCCATCTGTGTGTTATAGGAGAATCTACTTTATGAAGTTTGCAGAGCTAGTCCCAGTAGATCATACTTGCTTTCCCACTCTCCTATTGTTCACAGAAGAGAGACTTGACCTTAAATATATGATTAAATTTATGATCCCTCATATTTTAATCCCACAAAAAATTGCTTATGTGTCTAAGAATGAAGCTAATGAATGCTGGGAATTTTAATTTTTTTAAAAAAATTTTGTCCCTTGGTATCTTCCATCCAAATTTCCTCATGCATGCCCAACTTACCCAGATTCTTCCTCATTGCATCACTTATGGTAGCCAACAAAGGTTTACCTCTGTTTAAGAAAAATAATTACTGCTTTGGGGTTGTTTTTCAGAAACAATTTAATATACTATTAATCTGTATTTAAGTCATTTCTAGTGGGAGAGAGATATTACCAAATTTTTAGAATCCCTCATATCCTTAATATAACTCTCTGCTTCAAGATTTCAAATGGCATTAGCTCAAATCTTGAACAAGGAAAAATATCTTAAAATACTATTTTTATTACAGAAGTGATCAACTAAGTTAATATCCCATTCCTAGACCACTCATTCAATGCCCCAGAGTTAAGCAAAGAAATTTCCTCCATTCCATGAATATCTTCATCCTTTCTCAGTGGAGAAGGATGAGTGTTAGCCCACCAATCTCTTCAGATAGATGGGGAGATTATTATCATTCTTAATTCATTTCTCAACAAAAAACCTTTTAATATGTCACCTATCACCCACCTTCATAAAGGACTTTCCTCTGGAGTCTGGAAAAGGGAAAGGAGGGGAAGATATTAATATTTCTACAGGAACAAATATTAAATCAATATAGTAAGTATTTATTTAAGAAGAGGTTTTCAATATATTTAGACATACTTTATTTACTGCCTACCTTTCCTTTATGTGTGTGGGAGTGTGTAGGGTGTTTAGGAAGACTAGCCCCTCTGGTGGGAGGGCTTGATGAGACCTTTTCAGGGATGCTCATCCAACTTTGGTTTCCACCTGATCACCCAACTCTCACTAAGGCTCCAAGAAGCTGTAGAATGTGCAGTGGCCACGCCCTGGTACATTCTCTAGGCAGATGGGCTAAACCAGGTTTAGGGTATCCAACAGGCCTCAGATCTGTCAGTGAGTTAGAGGGATGTCTATCCCAAGCATGTAAAGGCCTTCCGTGATGGAATGGGTAGATGAGAACAATTTATTCCAGCTACCATGAAGACAGCAATTTAATCTCTCTGTGCCTACTTTCCTCATCCATAAAATTAGGGGAAGGGGATTTAATATATTTTAAGGCAGAGGTATAAAACTCCCACTGGCATATTAAATTATAATTAGGAAATATTTGATGAAATAAAATGCAATACACCATAGATAATGTTAATTTGTGGTTTTCTAAGTCAATATAAACCCACAGTGATCCTTTTCCATTTGAATTTGACACCATTGCTCTAAGATGCCTTCCAGCCTTAAATCTATGACTCTGTGCTTCATTATGCTTTAAACTTAGTGCATGGGTGCTATCTCTTTTCTAGTCATGCATGTCCTTAATGATGACTTTTACTACACTTCAAATATAAACCAGCCTTAGTAACATGCTGCAGTCGATGTACACTCATCACCTGTCTGTCTACTGCATTTTAGATGATTTATGCTTTTTTTCTTCTGTGTCTTTTTGTGTTTTCTATGGTTTGGAGACTTAAAACATCACAGGAAGGGTACTAGTGTTCAATAGGTAGATTTCTGTGACAGTAAACAGGTTGAGATCATTTAAAAGAACTACATAATTTCTCAAATATGATTGCTTGTGTTCTCCTCATTCTCCTATTCAGCTGTTGGCATATTTTGTCATACAAATGCAGCACCTCTCCAATATACATGTGTGGACAGATGAACTCAATGAGTTACCTGTCCAATTTGTATAATGTTGTCTTTAATACACTTTTCATCAACTTTACTTTTATTAATATAGAGTAAACTATTTTCTTGCTAATTATCTTTGATCTCTCTTTGACGAGACTTGATATTGTCCCAAGACTTAGAGTGATCTATGAAATCTTCTTTGAACAGGAGCAATTGGAGAACTTTATCACTGATAAGAATTCTGTGCAGGACATCCTCTTTTACAATGGGAAAAAGCATTGAATCTACATATGTCTCTCTGTTTTATGCCTCTCTTGATGTTCATAATCAGTCTGCTAAACTAACTCAAGTTAATATATTCATGGATTATAATAATGTTATCCCTCCAAAAGAAATGCAGACATTAATGCTTTCACTCGAAGTAATAATTCTAAGCAGAAGTTTTAATCATTTTTAGCTTGATATTTTATCAAGTATGGCAGAACCACATTTAGGTAGACTTTAGTGTGGAACTCAGCTAAGATTTGCTTAGTAAAGGGTTTTCCCCATAGTAAGTACATAGTGTGTGCTTCTTTGTTTATTTGTTCATTAGAGATGCTAATGTAAAAATAAAGATTTAACCTCAGTAGGTATCATTGACATTTGATAGGATGAGACCGCATGTCTGTGATATGGCTCTGCAAGCATATACATTATTCATAAGGAACAGAAAAAGGTTAAGAGGGTCAGAGAAGTCATATAACTTAAGATCTAGTCATCTGAGGAAATCTAGAAACCAGACTGGGGAAATGTGGTAGAAACAAATTGAGTAAAGATAGAAGAATGTAGTCAACAAAGTCTACTGTAGAGCTGCTGGACAGAGAGCTGAAATAAATGAGAAATTTTGGAATCAGATTGCTTTTCTAGAATAAAGGTAAAGTATAAAAATGTCTATGACTTCCATATCTAGACACTTGCTTGAGCTCTTTCTATCCCCAAGGTAAAGAAGCTAATACTTTCTTCTCATTCTTTGATGATAATTTTCTTATCCAAGGGTAGAAGAACTAAAGATTTTATTTTGGATCTTATGTTCCCCAAGAGCTGTTGGTCACTGGAATGGAAATGATAGGAACTTTAGGGTAATACTTTCCAAACTTTATGTGGGAATGCTCACCTATTTTTGTTTACTTTTGTAATAGTAAGGGAATCTGAAGATCTTCCCTCCCCCTTAATAGACCTAGGGAATTTGAAGATCTTCCCTGCCTATTAGTAGGTCTTACCTGGAGCTCAACCAGAGAAGCTTGACTAGGGGAGGCTTGTTTTTCAGGAATGCCCACACCTTTTGCTACTTTGTAATTAGGCAGTGGGTCACTAGGATTGTGAAGCCCCTGACCCTGTAGAAGTGTATATATACTCTGAGGTTAGCATTTTGCTTTGGGGCTCACTTACAGAAGAGTTGTGTGATTTGGCCAGAGGAGACTATGGTTAGTTGTTGAGCCCCCGGCTTTGAAAACCCAGATGTTGGTGCTTTTCTTTCTGGTAACTGACTAGGTATATATGTAATGGTCAGACAGCTGGAAGCCCTGTCTATTGGTCTGTTGAATTGTGTTATTTTCTCTGTCTGTATTTTTTGTCTGCTTGAAATTTCTGTTTGTATTTTCTGAAGTTCAGGGTGCTGACTTTTTCCCCTGAACTGAGTGAACTAAGTGTGTATATACACACACACATACACAGAGATCTATGTTTAATTAAAGATTGTTGAACTTGTGCTAGCAGCATCTTGGGTATGCTAGGATGCTTGCTATTGCAACTTAAAAAAAAGTTGCCCTGTCCCACATTTTAGCTAATTATTTTATTCAAATATCATAAGGATTTTATTATAATTTTATAATATTCAAATCATATACAACAATGTACTGTCAATAACAGTGGCAATGCATCATATATTTTGAGGTAGAAGGGACTTTTGAGCTCATATTCTCTAAGTTTCTTAATTTGCAGATGAGGAAACTGAGAACCATAGAAGTGAAGTGACTTGCCTAAAGTCACACAGGTAATAAGTGACAAATCCAGAATTTGAACCCATATCCTCTGACCATGTCTAGGTGTTCCTTTCACTGTAGCATATTCCCTCTTGAAGATAAAATCTAAACTCATAAGATGACAGAGGAAGGGCGTTGGACATATTTTACTCCAATTTCTTCATTTTGCTTATTTTCTTTTTTTTAAAACAAATGCTTTATTAACTTCTGTTTTACATCATTCATTTCCGCCAGATTTTGAGTTACAATCATTTACCCCCATTGTTCCTCTACCCAACCTCCCACAATAGCAGTCCCACAAGATATCGCTTCCTCCAATCTGCTCTCTCCCATACCTTCTCCCATACCCCCTTCGACTTTTCCATTAGAGGAAGGTGAATCTTTGTGTCCCAATGCCTGCACATCTTATCTCCCAATTATAAGCAAAACAGTATTAATAATAGTATTTATATATATTTGAAACATTTAATCTTAAGACCTCGAATTTCAGATCCATTTCCTTCCTCCCTTGTCACCCATTCCCTCTGGGGAGATAAGTAATTCAGTATATGTTGTACATGTCTAGCTATGCAAAACATTATCATAGTAGATATATTGTACAAGGCTGCTTATAATTCCCTCCCACTCATCCCACCCCCCACCTGGTCCATTCCCTACATGATCCTGTCCCTCTTCTATAGTGGGTACTTCCAACCTCCCCTCCCCCAAGGATGCCCTCCCATCCATCATCCCTCCTCTCATCCCCCTTCCCCCTATTCTGCTGCAGGTTGAGATATCCCATTTAGTATGTATGTCATTCTCTCCCTGAACCAAATTCAATGAGAATGTGGTTTTGCCTTTTTTGCCTTCCTATTCTCCCCCTCCCTTGCAACCACTTCCCCTTGCTTCTTCCACATGAGATAGTTTACCCTACCCTGTCTCTCCCCATCTCCTCTTGCCACTTTCCTCTCTCACCTCATAATTTCATCCCTTGAGTATTCTCCCTTCCCAACAAATTCAACCTATGCCCTCTATCCATATATAACTGTAACCATATACACACACATTCACATATGTATTCATATGACCACACCCCCTTCTTCCATTATTTTCATAGTGAGAAAGATATCATCAGTTACAGTTATTGCTTTTCCATATAGGAATGTAAATAGTTCAACTTTGATAAGTTCCTTTTGATTTCTTTTCCCTGATTACCTTCTCAGGCATCTCTTGCTTCTTGTGTCTAGATGTCAAACTTTCTATTCAATTCTGGTTTTTTCCTCAAGAATGCTTGAAAGTCCTCTATTCCACTGAATGACCATATTTTCCCCTGAAACAAAATACTCAGTTTTGCTGGGTAGGTGACCCTTGGGTTCATTCCCAGCTCTTTTGCCCTCTGGAATATCATATTCCATGCCCTTCTATCCCTCAGTGTAGAAGCTGCCAGGTCCTGGGCTATTCTGATTGTGTTTCCACAATATTGAAATTGTTTCTTCCTGGCTGCTTGTAGTATTTTCTCCTTGATCTGGGGATTCTGGAACCTGGCTATAATATTCCTGGGAGTTTTCTTTTTGGGATCTTTTTTAGGAGGTGATCAGTGGATTCTTTCAACCTCTATTTTGTGCTACATTTGCCCATCGAGTGACTTCTGCTAGCGTTCTTTAGATCACACAATACTAGAACTTAGAGGTTATCTAGAGCAGCAGCCTCACTTTATAGATAAGTAGAGAGTGACCCAATATTACATGTTTGGTTGGTGGCATAACTCCAAAGAGAAACTTGATCTCTCAACTGGCATGTCATCCAGTGTTTTTTTTTCCTATCCCATGCTGTCTTTGAGAGGGATCCTCATCTCATGAATCCATCCTTCTGAGGCCTTTGAACAGTATGCTTCATATGACAATTTGTCAATATTATCTTTCATTTCTTTACTTTCTCCCATAGCAACAGCCATTTGAAGTAGTTTAGTATCACTTTCCCTTGTTTATAAAACATGATGAGGAACAGAGTAACTTCATGCTGCCTTTCTAACACACATTTCAATGACTTGGGAATTTGATCTAAGGCCATTTACTTTTTTGTTTCCATGATTATATTTTGAGTCCATGTTTGTTAATCAGCATCACAGAATGTTAGAACTGGAAAGGGACCTGAGAGGTCAGTAAGTCTAAGTTCAACCTCTACCATGCCTCAGACAGAGGAGGAAAGTGAATAGTCAAGGGACTTGCCTAAGATAACTTGTAAATTATAAAGCTAGTATTCAAAACCAGCTCCTTTGACTTTTGAAGCCAGTGTTTTCTCATATTAATTTATTTCTCAATAACATAACTAAGTGATTCAATGGATAGAATGTCGAACTTGTGGTCAAATCTGGCATCAGATACTTACTATGTGACCTTTGGAAAGTCACTTGATCTTTGCCTCAATTTCCTCTTCTATAAACTGAGGATAATGGCAGTATTCATCTCCTAAGGTTGTTCTGAGGATCAAATGAAGTATTTGTGTAACATTTTGCAAACCTTAAAGTGTTACACAAATGCAGCTAGGTGGTGCAGTGGCTAGAATTCCAGGTGTAGAGACAGGAAGTTCAAGTCTGACCTCAGATATTTACTAGCAGTGTGACTTTGGGCAAGTCGCTTAATCCTGTTTGCCTCAGTTTCCCTATTTGTAAAATGAGTTGGAGAAGGATATGATAAACCACTCCAATATCTTTGTTAAGAAAACACCAAATGGGGTCATGGAGAATTGGACATGACTGAAAAATGACTGAACAAGCTATAATAATATTTTATTGGATATTACATTGTTATAACCCTGAAACCCTCTAAACACATTTTTATAAATTTTCCCATATGGCTTCTTGCCATTTAGAATTTGGAATTTCAGTTCAGTAAGCCTAGACCATGTCTCATGATATGTTTGGTACTGTTGTCACATTCAGTAAATATTTAATAATCAATATGCCCCTAATTATTCCCATTATAGTGTCTAGATGCTTATTCTAATTTCCATATAGGATTTTGTTACAAACTATTTTTTCCTAAAGGATATCATAAAGATAATTCCAAAGGCTATTCTTAAGAATTGATTAGTTATTTTTTGTACCTGGTATAATCATAATGTCCAATTGAATTTTTCATTAAAGTGCAAAAATCTTTAAAGTGTTTGTTATTGATGAAACTATCAGGGAGATAGCAAAATATCACTCACATTTTCCTAATTGCTATGTGTTTGCATGTCTAATCTTTTCTTTTGATTCCAGCCCTCTGCATAATTAGTGAACATACTTTGCTATAAAACCGTTTTTATGATTGTGTTTTTCTTGCACCCTTGAAAATCTCATAGTATATGGTAATTCTCTACTTAAAACATTTTGAAAATTTCTTAGAGAGGTATATATTACCATGTATAACTTGGGAAATTGGACTAGGGTTGCTAAGTACCTGCCATGGATGGCACCAAAAATGTGAGATGCATTTGTTCATTTATTCAATCATTAAATAAATATGCATTTTTCTTTGAGTTAGAAAATATTTTATCAGAAAAATGTTGTACAGTTAAAACACAGAATGGAAAAAATCTTCTACAGATACAATCTGTCATCTGACACTAAAAGGACTGTTTTCTTGCTATAATGAAATGAATATACTATACATTTAACTGGAAAATTAGTATGGTCCACAAGTAAAATAATTTCAAAACATGTACATAATTAATTTACGTTAACTTAATATTTAGTATACCTAGAGTTTTAAAAATACAACAGATAATGGAAAGGCTTGAGTAGTTTGTTGTCTGGTTTCCATGAAAATGTAGATCTCTGAAACCACAAAGTTGATACTAGAAGAACTCTTAAGTAGTTCATATTTTCAAATGTAGTGTAGACCAAACAGCTTAGAGGCTTTTATTTTTTTACTCACTTTTTTGGCTATGCATGGAGCAGATAGATGCATTGAATATAAAAGCCTATTTATGAAAGAATACAATCCATCTGGAGACCTAGAAAAGTCAATGAATTAAATATTCAACCACTCTTTGCTCACTTTATTTTTTAATTTTTATTTTTGGGGGAGTCAATCAGGGTTAAATCAGTTACCCAGGGTCACATAACTAGCAAGTGTCTGAGGACATATTTGAACTCCGGTCTCCTGACTCCAGGGATTGGTACTCTATCCAGTAAGCCACCTAGCTGCCCTCTGTGCTCATTTTAATAGAAAGACCATTAGGTTCAGAGACAGGCAAAGTAGTAATAGAACATGAGTCGATTATAATTTTTTAATTGGCTTCTTCATCCTTATTTTCATCATAATTTCCCTCCTGTTCCTTCTACTCTTCCTTTCCTTTCCCTTTATCCTCTTTAAATGATTTTAGATACTATCTAAAGTATTATCTGCAAGAAAGTGAAATGCTTTTGACTCTTCTGCCACGCTTGATAAATCATTGTGAGTTAATCTGTTCTTCTCTTTTCCCCAGCCCTGTTTGTAGAAATAGGTGGCTAGGTATTACACAAACAGAGCTTCCCGGCTGATACTGGGCATCTAGGAACTGCAGTCCTTTGTGAGGCAGGATGCTGGTGTCCGTATTTCTCAACTTCCTGGCTATCTTCTATCTTCTCCTATTCAGTATGTATATGGCCATGATGAGTTTATGAGAAGAAGCAGGTTTTCATAATGATAGTATATAGCCGAATGCAACTTAACAGTCACATAACTTGACTAAAAAGATTCAGACAATGCAAGATCTAATTATGGTCCTTGCTTGTTTGGGACTTTATTTAGAAAGGACTCTATGTCCTAGGTTTGAATGCTCCCCCTGGATTGAGTGAAAATAGGGACATTTTTAGCAAAGATTTTGATTATGCTTCATTGATAGATATATCCATATGGAGTGACTAGGAGAAGATTTGATTAAAAAATCAGCAGGCTTTTCCATTTGTTCTGTGACAGAAGCTCCTATATCTGGTATATTTCTCTTTAAAATGGGAACTGTTTGAGGGCAGAGATTGTCTTGTTTTTCTATTTGTATTCCCGGGGTGTGGTACAGTGATTTGAACATGTTAAATGATTAATAAATGTTTTTATTAGTTCTTCCCTCCCTCTTCCTTCCTTCCTTCTTCTCCCCCTTTCCATTCTTCATTGTCCTAGAATATTCATGTATCTCTCTTCTAAAGGCATCTAATATTTATTTCCTTGGAGAAGTTTATGAACTGAGATTATATGCCTGACATCACTTTTTCTTTTATGTCATAGTTTTATACAGGTGTCCCCAATGTCTTAATGCCTGAACCTAGAAAAGAGATGAGGAAATATACCTTTTTGTGTTATATGCAGAGGTAAGGGCCTATAGGCACAGAATGCTACATACACTGCCAGACTTGATTGATGCTTTGGTTAGTTTTGTTTAACTACATTTTTTTTTTTGCTTTTTGGGTGGGGGGGGGAAGGAAGAGCAATTGGGTTTAAGTGACTTGCCTAAGGTCACATAGCTAGTAAGTGTTAAGTGTCTGAGGCCAGATTTGAACTCAGGTCCTCCTGACTCCAGGACCGGTGCCCTATTCACTACACCACATAGCCACCCCTTAACTGCTTTTTTTTCTTTCTTTCTTTTTATTTTTTTTTTATCCTTCGTTATTAGGGATGGCTTACCAAGTAAGAGAAGAGGAAGAATAGATTCAGGAACCGAGGTGATATAAAAACAAAAGATAGCACTAATTTTTAAAGTCTAATTTTTTTACATTGACAGTGGAATAAAGAACAATGTATACTATTTGTTTACATCCACCATCTCTTCTCCACATATCTTCTTTTTTTCCCAATACAACCAATTTGCATTACTAAAATAATTCTTTGATATCATATATTCTTATCCATGTATGTGAGTAGAAGGCCATTACTTATCTGTGCGACCTCAGACAAGTTGCTTAACCTCCTTGGTGCTCAGTTTCCTCATCTGCAAAATGAGGTGATTGGAGAAGATGACCTTCACCATCATTTTCAGCTCTGGATCTATGATTCTGTAGTCCTATAAATCATGACATCTAGCCTAAAAATAGCATTGTATATCATTATCTCTTCACTGTCATTGAGGGAGGAAGGGAATGAAGTCACAAAAATATATATCTCAGCCCTTTATTGAAAAGAGAGGGTTAACTTATATATGGTTTTCTTTGAAGTTAATAAGAACTGCCTGCATCCCTTAGGGAACAATTTAGGGACATTATAAGACTTACTGAGCTGAGGCAATAATGCCAAGTTTGAAGGGTAGCATTCTTTTACTGCTTGTGCAGTGCAGCCGATTCAAAGAAGGTTTGTAGAACCATGTTTTGTGTTTTTAAACAGCCCTGACTCATTCAGATTTGGTTTCCTGGTTCATTATATAATCATCATTCCATATGGTGCTGTTATCTCCCAGCTCATATTTTCATCATCCCAAACCAGCTTGTTGCCCATTTAATGGTGCAGAAATTAAAATTCATTGATATCAGTTTCAGATGTTCAAACACTATTGTGAGTTTACCCGGGAAAAATGAATAGAAGCACATTTTTATATTCAGAGCAAAATGGTTCTTAAGCTTACAAAGAATTCTTGATCTCTATAGCCTTCAAATTATGCCAATTTCCTGCCCAATTATAGGATGCCAAAGATTATAAACCAGGGAATCTTTTCAACTCAGCTTACTATCCAATTGAGAGGGAGTGAGCACATTTTGGTTTCAGTGACATATGTAAAGTCATCTAAACTTCAGTAATCTCCTAGCTTGTCAAAATGATTCATTTTAAAAGAAGCCCAAACATATGTTTCCCCAGGTATGGTTAAATCCGCACCAAGTCAATTTGAACATCAAAGCATGTGGATGTGAGGATGGACATGGAGAAACCATCCTTCCTCACATCTACATTCTTTGAACATCTGGGTTCTGCTGGGAGATTTCACTTCCACATTCATTTTAATGAATAAGAAAACTGATCTCAGAACCCAAAAAAGAAATGGCAGTGTCCAACATATGAGTTTAATTATTTTTACAGATGAAAGATAAACCAGAGCCTTATCAAGCCAAGCTATTGAAAGTCTCTTAGAATTCTCAACCTCTGAATAAAGTCAGTGAGTCTCAACATAAGCAGCCAAGATGGAAACCTAGTGCAAAGTGATCACAGCTCATGAAACAATTACAGAACAGCACTGCTGTTAGCATCCTTTCCAGATACCTGAAGAGTGTTCGATATTTTTGGCAGGTTGGTGAGAGATGCTGATGACTCCACAGTTGGTTCCCCCCCCGCCCCGAAAATAGAAGTGACTATAGTGGCTGTGAATTGAAAGCCGTGCTCTCTGAAATCAGTGTCCTGATACATTTATGGAAGGATTATTCATTCTTATATTTCAATTGGCATTGTTTATAAGTCTTAATAGTTTTCTGAGGTTCCTCTCGATTGAGAAAAATAGATTTTTACTGCTCCAGGGCATTTATCGCAACTGACTTCATGTGTTTTGGACCATTAGTTGCCAAAGAAAACCCAGGACTGGTCATGGAGGATCTTTGTAATTAAAGAAGTGGCGTTGCTATTGAAAAGCTGCCATTTTTTCTCTTTTTTTACTTCTGACCTCATGTAAGTTACTGGGTAATATGTGACTAAGAAATAATCACTTATAATGGTGAGCAAAGTAAAGATGACCCATCATTCCAGGTCCAATAAAAAAGGGTGTGTGTGTGTACATGTGCTTGTGTGTGAGTATATGTGTGAGTGTGTGTGTGTGTGTGTGTATGTATGTGTGTGGTGTGGTGTGGTGAAAACTAGTGTAATGGAAAGAAAGCTGAAATTGGAATCAAAAGACACAGGTAGGAATCTTGGCTTTGACACTCACTAGTTGTGTGGCCTTAGACAAGTCAAATGAAATAATATATGGAAAGGTAAACTCTGAAGCACTATATAAATGTCACACTATATTAAGCCACTTAACCACTCAGAGTATCAATTTCCTAACTGTAAAATAGAGATAAGATCTGTTCCCAACTTTTTTGGGGGTGTGTGTGCGGGGGGAGGGGAGCCATGGTATAGGAAGCTCCAGACAAAAACCTCCCTCTGTCAGTACTGATCAGTAGAACCTTCAAGTAGCTTATAGTTTTAGAGAATCACCTCTAATGATATTTGCCCCAATTAGATTAAATCAACCAATCAACAAGTATTTTTAAAGTACCCACCACAGGCCAGGCACAGGTTTGGGTAAGGATAGAAAACCAATAAACAAAACCGTTTCTGTCCTCAAGGAGCTTTCATTCTGATAGAATGAAAACCCAGAGAGATAACTTTGTGGGATAAATAACCAAAAAGTAGGCAGAACAGGGAAGGTTTCATGAAAAAGTTGACTCGAGCTGAGTTGTGAAAGAAAATATGGATTCCAAGAAGTAGAGGTGTGATGATAAAAGTTATATTACTTTGCAAAATGTAAGTTTTTATAATGAAATTCCTCATGGGAAGACCAGCAGCCTCTTATGAGAGTCTTGGAATAGTTAATCCACATCTGTGTTTGACACACAGGCAAAAACCTAGAAATTCATTTAGTTATCCTAATGATTCTACCTATCAGCAGGCTTGGTTACATATATGGTTTTAAAACATAGGTTTTTAAAAATTTAATGTAGGTACATGTCTGCTGGCATCTGGAGGTAGGAGGGAAAGGGCAGATGTGCATACTGACAATTGTGTTCGGTTCTCAAGGGCCCTCTTTGAGCAAATGATATGAAAAACTGAGAACAAATTCTCAGTGCCCAACGAGCCCTGTTGAAAAGTTTGGATTTTCTTTCCCTGAAACCTGAATTGTTCAGTAACTTATTTCTGTATTACCAGGCTCTGATGACCCACAAGGCTAGACCCTGCAGTACCTTCAGAAGGAAAGCACCAAAGCCGAAGGGTATTCTTTCTCCTCGTTGATCAGATCCTACATTACCCGAAGTGCATGATTCTATCTAGCAGCTGGGAGAAGGAATTCAGTGAAGCAATTTTTAATTTCTGTCTCTAGCACCAACTTGCTGGGTGACCTGATATTAGTCATAAGCCCTCTGTGTCTTCTTTCTCTATCTGAAAGCTATAAAGCACATATCATTCCCTGTATAGGTAAGCTACTGGTTTAATTAAATTTGGAGTAAAGATTGGATGCTTGACCAGACACCACCAGATAAGTAAGAGATTCAATATATCCACAAAACATACCAACAGGCCAAATGGCAATGTACTATGCTATCACCATTTTTGCCTCATTATTTTCACATACAATATGAAAATACCTGTAAGGAGAAAGAGCAGAGTTCCTCTTATTGTGGAATTGAGGAGCTTATTATTATGTGTGAAAGGAATTTTCTCCCAGAGGGTCAGCACAACTGGTTTCTTAAATGGACTAAGGAGAGAAGAGATAAATACAGTTTAAACATGTTGTATTAGTGTTTAGATAAAATCATTGTGCTTTTGACGGGGTTTTGTGAGTGTGTGTGGGGGGGGGGAGAGGGAGAGAGAAAGAGACAGAGAGAGAGAGACAAAGGGATAGAGAGAGAGAGAGACAGAGAGAGACAGAGAGAGACAGAGACAGAGAGACAGAGACAGAGAGACAGAGACAGAGACAGAGAGACAGAGAGAGAGAGAGACAGACAGAGAGAGACAGAGAGAGACAGAGAGACAGACAGAGAGACAGACGGAGACAGAGAGAGGGAGAGAGGGAGAAGGGGTGGTAGGGTAGGATGGGGACTGAATTTTGATTTTTCATAGATGTTTGGGAGCTGAATACTGGATCTTATGAGGCACCTTGATGATATTCTCTTTGTGCTTTGGGCAAGGGGATTTCATTTCATACATCATTTATAAACACACTGCTGTGATACCAACAAAGTCACTCTCTATCTCAAACTAAGCATAAAGGCAAGGAAGGAGGCCAAAGCATTTTCTTTTCTCATACAAGCTGCCTACTGTGGCCTTGTAGCATACTGGATACTATTGGGATGCCAAAGGGGCTTCTTAGGACTGAGCAGAGAAGAATGGGTCATTGCTCTATTTTTTAAAAGCAAGTTTCACTCAGCTGATGCATTTTCTAGCACTAACCCAAGCTGCCCTCAATAAAGTTTCTTCTAGGCTTTCTGAAGTGAAAGGCAAGCAGAATCTTTTGTGCTTTCTAAAGTAAGAATGTGTGGAGACCGAGTCATGTGTATGGGGCCAATAAAAGCTACTTGCACCAATGCTGCAAATATTTATTTATATTCATTCTGGAGGCCTTTGGGAGTCTTCTTCTTGAAGAGCTCTCTAACTAAAGCCTCACTGAGGAGGAGAAGTACTTCCTGAATCTAATGTATTGGTCTGTCTTTCAGAAAATGCCAAAATTTTTATGCCATATCATTTTCCCCTCTAAAATGGGCAAAGGGCATTTCTTTATTTACCTTATATCATTTAGGACAACTTATTTGCATCTAATTCTTTTCTCCTGTGGTATTTTCAAAATCCTCTGCTCTCATATTTCACATCCATCTATTTCTCTAACTCTGTGATGCTCTGAAAATGCTTCCCAACACTTACAGTCTTAATAGTCCTGTGCTCAATTGTTTTTCTTCAAGCATGGACATTAAATGCCTCTTTATTTCTGTTCTGCCATGGCCATAGCTCATGATTAATCAGGCATACCATTTATAGTATTAGCATGTAGAATTCCTCCTACAGATACTTACCTGCTAGAACAAGTTATGGAGAGACAAATAAGTAGAATTATTTGATGATGTTCTATAGCTGTGAATCCTGACAGAACTGAAGGCCAGAGATGAATAATGAAGCCATATACTTCTGAGTCTGAATGGACCTTAGAGTTCAGTTAGTCCAGTTTCTCACCCCATACAGAAATCCCTTCTACTATATCCCTGAGGGATTATATTCAGTTTCTACCTGAATTGTTTCAGTAATAGATAACTTATAGCTCCATAGGGCAGCCTATTCTATTTGTGAATGGTTTTAATCATTAGAAAGTTCTTTCTATTAATGAGCCAAAATTTACTCCTCTTCTTGGTCCTGCTTCTGACCTTTGGAGTTACATACAGCAAATATTATCCCTTCTTCAAATGACAACCCTCCCAATATTAAAAGTCAGAAAGACAGCTCTTGTTTCTCCCCTAAGGTTTAGTTATTATAGGCTAAATATGCCTGGTTCTTTCCTTCACTCCTCACATAATTGCTCTTCTCTGAGCACATTGACATTTGCCAATAGACTTCTAAAAGTATAATTCTCAGGAACATATTCAAAACTCCAGAAGCAGCTAGGTGGCACAATGATGGATATAACACTGGTCCTGCAGTCAGGGAAACCTTAATCCCAATCCAGCCTCTAAGACTTCCTAGCTGTATGACTCTGTGAAAGTCTGAAATTTGTATTTATTCTTTCTAAATTTATTTTTAATCTGGAGTTGGGGCAGCAACATATACTCAGCTAAGTAAAACTATGTGGCACAAAAAGGAGAGCTTTCTATGTTTTGATTTTGTCATCCCAAGTATTAGCTATATTATTTAGTATATATTTAAGATCTATTGATAAATACATTTATAAATTAATGCATTATTTATAACAAAAATATGTTGTTTATATATTTGTATATTGTATATATTAGCTATTTATATATGAAAACTTGACAAAAATATTCTTTGAGGCTTCATTCAAGTAATTCAAGTCATTGATGAAAATGTTAAAGAGGTGGGCCTCAGTTTCCTCATTTGTAAAATGATGGAATTGAACTAGCATTACTTAAAGGTCTTTTCACCCTCTGAGTCCTGTGCTCTTATAGGGTCAAGTAGAGACTTTCCTCTAGTTTTACCTAAACCGACTGTTTGGTACAGTTCAGGAGTGGGGAACCTGAGGCCTCAAGGCCACATGTGGTCTTCTCGGTCCTTGGGTGTGGCCTTTGGACTGAGTCTAAATTTTATAGAACAAATCCTTTTATTAAGGGGATTTGTAATGTGAAGCTTGGATTCAGTCAAAGGGTCACACTTGAGGACCTAGATAGCCACTTGTGGCCCCAAGGCCTCAGGTTATTCAGTTGGATATTATCACTGAGTCCACATTTCTCCACCTTGTTCAGAAGGCTCTCATTAGAGAATTAGTATATTTTGAATTTAGCAAAGCATTCATATGTTTTCAGCATTCCCTTGCCCTTCCAGGCTTGTAACCATATTAAAAAAGGAAATGAGGTAAGATTAACATGATTTATTCTTCTGTTGCCCTTAATTCAATTCAATGAAGCACCTGCTATATGCAAGACAATGTTCTAAGTGCTGGGAATTCAAAGACAAAAATGAAACAGTCCCTGCTCTTAAAGAACATATGTCCTATTGGGGGGTGTGGTGGAGATGAGATCAGGTAGGAGGGGAACCACAGTTTAACATAGACACAGATACTAAATATAAGATAATTTGAAAAATCATAGTTTTGGGTAGGAGGAGGTAACTGAGTTGAACTTTGAAGGAAGGTGACAGAATATTGCCAGGCAAGGGGCAGACTAACCAAAGGCGCACAGGGGATGGAGATGAAATGCTGATTTGGGGATATAGTTATGAGTTCAGTTGGACTGGAACATAGAGTGCCCCGAGGGTTGTAATATGAAACAATCCTAGAAATGTAGGTTAGGGCTAGACTGTGGAGGGCTTTAAATGTCAGCCCAAGAGTTCTGTATTTTATCTCTACTATTTATATCATTGAAGATTGTTGCATGGGGAAGTGACATGGTCAGACCTAGACATTAGGAAGAATATTTTAGCAGCTTTATGGAGGATGGATTGTAGAAGTGAGTAACTAAAGACATAGAACCAAATGGTTTAAATATTCCAAGTGAGTGGTAATGAGGACCTGGACAACAGTAGTGACCATGTGAATCTCAGAGAGGAGGGAATGGATGTGAAAGATGCTATTGAAGTAAAACTTATGAAATTTGGCATCTGATTGGATATTGTCACAGGTGCTTGTTTCTAGGCAGTTAGGTAGCATGGTGGATAGAGTGCCAGGCCTGAAGTCAAAAGACTCATCTTCCTGAGTTCAAATCTGACCTTAGACATTTACCTGGGCAAGGCACTTAACCCTGTTTGATTCAGGTTCCTCATCTACAAGATGAACTGAGGAAGGAAATGGCAAACTACTCCAGGATCTTTGCCAAGAAAACCCCAAATGGGTCACAAAAAGCTGGATACAATGAAAATGACTGAACAACAGCAACCACTCCTGTTTCTAGAATCTATGTATTTCTTCTTTTGTAAAATCATCTCCTCTCTTCAGAAATTTCTGCCTTTGACCATGACTCCCCAAAGATGACTGATAGCAATTCCATGAGTCTTTCAGTCTCTTAGTATATCACAATACCCACAGTGGCTGCTATGAGTATGCTGGCATATTTCCAGGTTTGAATCGCAAGATATAACAGATTCTCATCTTCAAAGACAAAACCAAGATATTTATTCATATATCAGAAAGCCAAATCCACTGTGGTAATAAAGAAGTTGGTACACATTACCAATGCAGGGAGTACCGCCATTGCCAAGTCTTCCCTCCATTAGGCCTCCCACACATACACACACACAAAAACCCTCCCTTAGGCAAAATGCCCCTCTCTCACATATGCTGGCTGCTCTGCCTCTCTCTGCCTCCTCTCTTTCTCAGCTCCACTTCACTCTCCCACTTCCTGTTTTGTCCATTCCTGCTTCACTTGTTCAATAAGCTCCTCCCACTACAGACTCCACATAATTCAGGTTTCCTTGTGACTCAGACTCAAAGCAGGTCATATAGGCCTATTAATGGGCAAGAAAGATCTTCTCATTTCATTAACAATACACCTACTATACATTTATTTTTTCTGGGCCTAGAGGCTTGAACCCACTTAAACCAGTTAAATATTCTCTCATCATCTCTTCTCCTACCTCAAGTTTCAGTCCCATTTAATGGTTTCTTTTATCCTTTCCAGATTAAATACAATTCTCTTTGATGAAAAAGATAGGACAGAAATAGCAAATGCGTAGTTCTGTTTTATCTCTATTATTTGTTAACTTTATAACATCATTCCAATTATAAACATGGTTTAAAGTCTCATTTTCTTTATCATTTTCCCACAGATCACAGATCAGAAGGTGCTTTACCATTTCTGACAGGTCATTTATAGACCATTTGCCTATCTTTTGTATTCTTTGGGGGTTATATATACCTCTCCTATCTTTAGTAAACATCTTTTTAAAGATACAAGTTCTTCAGAGAGAGTTACTTGTGTAGCCACATTGATTTCTTTAGAAGCTCCTCCTTATTGGTATTACTCATAACTATAAAGGAGGACCTTCATGATCAGAATTGATATCTAGTCTCTACTATTGCATACTTGTGTGACATTGGGTATGTTACTTCCCCTTTTGGGGTATTGGCTGATGGTATACTGTATAGAGCTCTCAGCCTAGAGTCAGAAAGACCTAAGTCAAACCTGTCCTCAGACACATTTCCACAACAGGATCATAGATTCAGAGTTGGAAGGGAATTTAGGAGAGTTCAGATACATCTGTACTTTTCTAAAGATTTGAAAATTGAGGTTCAGAGTGATGGGGTGCCTTACTTATGGTCACAAAGGTAAGTGGCAAAGCCAGAATTTGAACTAACATTTTTTGATTCAAAATGTGGTGTTATTTCTTTTAAAGAATAATAAGTTTTATCTTATTTTCTGTTTCAAATGATCTCTCTCCCTTACCTATTGAGAAGGCAAGGGAAGCAAAAACACAAATCACAAAAATGAAGTTATGCAAAACAAATTTCCACATCAGTCATGTTCTGGAGTGAGGATGGGGGGAGGGACAAGAGAAAGAAAGGGAAAAATTATATTCCAATCTGTACTCTGAGTCTGTACTCCATTAATTCTTTATCTGGAGGTGAACAGCAATTTTTATCATGAGTCCTTTGAAATTGTGGTGGGTCATCGTGTTGATCAGAGTTACTAAGTCTTTCAGAGTTGATTATATTTAAAATATCACCTTTACTGTGTAAATTTTTCTTCTGGTTCTGTTCACTTCACTTTGTATCAATTCATATGAGTCTTCTTCCCAGGTTTTTCTGAAACTACCCCCCTTCATCATTTCTTAGAGCACAATAGTATTCCATTACAATCATATACTAAAATTTGTTCATCCATTCTCCAACTGATACATTCCCTTAGTTTTCAATTCTTTGCCACAACATTAAGAGCTGCTATAAATATTTTGTACACATGGTCCCTTTTTCCTTCTTTGATTTCTTTGAGGTATATATCTAGCATTGCTATTGCTGGATCAGAGGGTATGCACAGTTTAATAGCCTTTTAAGTACAGTTCCAAATTGTTTTTTCAGAATGGTTGGACCAGTCCATAACTGTGATTGATGTACTTATTTCCCACATCCATCCTCTACAGCATTTTTTAGTTTTCTTTTGTGTCATTTTAGTCAATCTGGTGGGTATGAGGTGTTGTTTTTTTTATCAGAGTTAATCAGAGTTGTTAAATTTGCATTTATCTAATTATTAGTGATTTAGAGCATTTCTAAATGACTATTGATCATTTTAATATCTACCTTGAAAAATGCCTGTTCATATCCCTTGATCATTTTTCAATTGGGGAATGGCTCTTATTTTCAAAACTTTGGTTCTGTTCCCTTTATATGTAAGAGATGAAACATTTATCAAAGAAATTCACTGTAAACACCTTTCCCCAAATTTCCTGCTTTTCATCTAATTTTAGCTGCATTGATTTAATTTGTGCAAAACCTTTTTAATTTAACATAATCAAAACTATCCATTTTACCACATATCTATCTCATAGCTCTTATTTCTTTCAGTTTTTCTTCCACTACTCTTGATTTTTAAAATATTTTTTTTCTTTAAAAAACTCTCTCTAGTTCTTGCTTTAATTCTTCTAGGAGTTATCACTGGGTTTGTGTCTAATCTTTATTTTTCTTTGAGGCTTTGATTATAGATGTTTTCAAGTCATGATCTTTTGTGCTTATGTCCTGAGCTTTCCTGTCACCATATTAGCTTTTTTTACGGCCAGTTATTTTGTTGTTGTTGTTTGTTTGTTTGTTTTTCTCATGTTTTCAGCTTTCTTCTTGACTTTGGACTTTATGTCCATGTTGAGCTCTACTTACCTCTGTGTGTGTGTGTGAGGGCAATTGTTTGGCCTGAGCTTCTGTCTTTTGTGTACTTCTGCTCTTACTTCTCAGTCTGGTGTCCTGTAAGTTTTTGATGCTTCCAAAGTGGTGTGATCCAGGGAGAAGTCTGTTCGAGGTCTACAAATTCCTGACCCAGTTTGGGTCTGCTGGCCTGTGTGTGATTGGGTTTCCATAGACTGCTGCTATATGCAGTCATAGTTAGCCTGCTTGGATGTCCTGCAGTTTCAGATTAATTAAACTGCTGCCTCCCCCTGGGTTTTGGTCTCCTATCCTGGTTTGCTCTATTGCAGGCTAATCTGCAGGGCTAAAGGTTAGAACTGAGTGCCAGCTCTGCTCTTGGGCTCAAAGTAAAATAGTTTTGTTTCTGGAACTTGTTCCTTGTTTCTTACATAGTTAGGTCCCAACTCCCTTGCAACCTGGACCACTTCTCTCTTCCCTAGACCTGTGACCTGGAATTGAATAATGGTCAACAGAGCTGCCAGATAGTATCTATTCCCAGTACTAGTACAGGGGTTCCCTGGGATCTCTTTCTGCTTACATGTTCATTGACCCTGTTCTCCCTGGGCACTGGGCTGCTCCCCACCCTGTGCTGTCACCACAGCTTGATAATACTTCTACCTTCAGCCATGCAGCTGCTCCACTGAAGTCTTAATCAGCAACTACTCCAGGGTTTGTAGATTTCTCTGTCTATCTTATTAAGCTGCCTTGGGCTTGAAAAATGATGCCCTATGACTCTTTCTTGACTTTCCAATCAACACTCTATCTGGTGTGCTTTATAGGTCATTGTGAAGGAGATTTTGGGGGAACTAAGGCAACCTTGTGATCTCTCACTCTACCATATTGCCTCTGCCTCTTTGCTATTATTTCTACAGCACTGTATTATTCCTTCTAAAACAGAGATTCTTAATCTGAGATCCATATGTTTGGGCTTATGGATAGATTTCTGGGGATCTATAAACTCAAATACAGTTAGATACGCGTTCCCTAATAACTGCTACCTAAAATTTAGCATTCCCTTCTATTATGAATTAATCCTGAGAAGGGTTTCACCTGACTGCCAAAGCGTGCCATGAAACAGACAAAAAAATAGGCTGACTTCCTGTTCTAAAACTATATCAACCATACTAGCCCCCCAATAAGAAAACCAAAAAAATTTTGTTTAAAGGACTCGGAAAAATATAATTAATGCTGATTCTAAGTATAACCACCTTGAATCAAGAAGTGAAGCAGCTCTATTCCCAAAAAATGAAAAGGAAATAAACTGAAAACTTTTGAATAGCAATGGAAATTTCAGGAATAGCTCTATATAAGAGATAGACATCTCAATTTCATAAATATATTTCCATAACTTAGGCCTTTAGCTTACATGCATATATTATATACATTTTATTGTATATATCTATATTTGAGAAATGAACCTTAAAGTTTAGAGATAAACATGTACACACTAATACTTTGAGGGAACAACTGATTGGTTTAAGATTGGAAAAGGAATATGACAAGGCTGTATACCGTCACCTTATTTATTTAACTTATATGCAGAGTACATCATGTGAAATGCCAGCTGGATAAATCAAAAGCTGGGATTAAGGTTGCTGGGAGAAATATGAACACTTTCAGATATGCAGATGATACCACACTGATGGCAGAAAATGAAGAGGAATTAAGCCTTTTGATGAGGGTAAAAAAGGAGTGTATAAAAACTGACTTGAAGCTTAACATCCAAAAAGCAAAGATCATGGCAACTGGTTCTATAATGTCCTAACAGGTAAAGGGAGAAGAAATGGAAGCAGTGTCAAATGTTATATTCCTGGGTTCAAAGATCACTGCAAATGGTGACTGCAGTCATAAAATTAAAAGAATTAAAAGAAACTACTTTTTGAAAGGAAAGCTATGATAAATTTGGATAGCATACTAAAAAGCAGAGAAATCACCTTGCCAATAAAATTCTGTATAGTCTAAGCTGTGCTTTGTCCACACATGGCTGTGAGAGTTGGACTATAAGCTGGATGCTGCAGAATTTATGCTTTTGAATTGTGATGCTAGAGAAGACTTTTGAGAGTCCCTTGCAGAGCAAGGAGATCAAATAAATTAATACTTAAAGAAATTCATTTAGGCTATTCACTGGAAAGTCAAATACTAAAGCTGAAGCTTAAATACTTTGGCCACATAATGAAAAGATGAGACCCATTAGAAAAGACTGTGGTGTCAGGAAACATTGAAGGCAAAAAGAAAAGGGGATGGCAGAGAATGAGATGGATAGTTTTATGGAAACGATGAACATTATCTTTGACAGACTTCAAGTGATAGTGAAGAAGGGGTGGCTAGGTGGTGCAGTGAATAGAGCACTGGCCCTGGAGTCAGGAGGACCTGGGGTCGGATCTAACCTCAGACACTTAACACAAAAAAATAGCCATGTGACCTAGGGCAAGTCACTTAACCCCAATGGCCCTCAAAAAAAAAAAAGCAAAAAAAAAAAGATAGTGAAGGATAGAAGGGCCTAGTGTGCATGGGTTGATGAAAAGTTGGACATAGCTGAACAACTGAACAGCAACAACAAGCAATATAAAATATTGGAAAACTTGTCTTCATTTAAAGATTGGGAAAAAAAAGTCGTAACTTTCTATGATACTTCACAGGTCTAGAGTTTAGACTGACGTTTGCATAGTATTTTCCTTTCTAAATGAAAGGAAAATACAAATAATTGTCACATATTGCTCTTGGTGTACAAGAAAAAAAATAAACTGAGCTGCTCTGGTGCTCTAACGTACCTCAGATTTGCTATATGTTTACTGTTGCTGACAACAACAGTCCATCAGGGGAGGAAATTATGCTGAGGAAATAAATCTTATCAATCTTTTTCCAAACTCAAGGTGGTTGTGTTTTTGCAGCTTCTGATTGCCAAAATATTACAACCTCTGAGACAGGCATATCCAAGGAAAAAGGGAATAACTGGCTGCAGAAAGATACAACTGTAGTTGACCTTGTGCCCCAGAATCATCATGGCTTAAACCCGTTAGTAGTTTCTATGCCCAAAACTTAAGGGTGTTTGTAGCATAGTCTAGAATGCCAGAAGAGCTCCCCAGGAATATATCTGTAATTTGGGTGAACATGGACACACATGGGAAGTCATTCAAAACCACTAGTTCCCTAGAGATCTCAGTCATTATTTTACTGGAATTTATTACTATCTTTTATTGATATGTAGGGTTTCCCAAAAGTCTTAGTGCAGCTTGAAACTTTTTTGTATAATATTTTATTTTTTCCCAATTACATGTTAAAACACTTTTTAAAGTTTTGAGTTCTAAATTCTGTTCCTTCCTTCCTGCCTCCCCTCTACCTCCCTGACACAGTAAGCAATCCAATATAGTTTATACATGTGCAATCATGTAAAACATTTTTATATTAGTCATTTTGTACAAGAGACTCTAATAAAAAATAATGAAAGGAAGAAAGTGAAAAATAGCATGCTTCAGTCTGTATCCAGACAAAATCAGTTCTTTCTCCGAAGGCAGATAGTATGCTTTATCATTTGTCCTTTGAGATTGTCTTGGATCATTGCATTGCTGAGAATAGCTAAATAATTCACATTTCTTCATCATACAATATTGCTGTTACTGCGTACAATGTTCTCCTACTTCTGCTCATTTCACTTTGCACCAGTTCATGTAAATCTTTCCAGGTTTTTCTGAAATCACCCTGCTTGTGATTTCTTATAGAAAAATAACATTCCATCACAATCATATGCCACAGCTTGTTTAACCATTCCCCAGTTGATGGGCATCCTCTCAATTTCTAATTCTTAGCCACCACAAAAAGCAGCTTGAAGCTTGATAAAATTTTTGAGATAAACTGTTTAAATTTTCTTTCTTTCTTTTTCTTTCTTTCCTTCCTTCTTTCTTTTTTCTTTTTGGAGGGGAGAAGGCAGGGTAATTGGGGTTAAGTGACTTGCCCAAGGTCACATGGCTCATGTTCAGTGTCTGAGGTGGGGTTTGAACTCAGGTCCTCCTGACTCCAGGGCCAGTGCTGTATTCACTGTGACATCTAGCCACACCGTCCCACCTCCACCCCCATTTATATTTTCACACAAGACATCCCACCAAATCTCTCAACAACCTCTTTTACAAAATATATTCCTCAAAAATAGTTTAAAAAGCTCCCTTATAGCATTCAACTTTCTCTTTTTCTTTCTACCTCTCCTCAATTAACTCTAAACCTACAACATAAAAGTGTGGAGCTTGTGAAAGCCTACCTTCTTAATGAGCAGTCACACCCCACCCACATTTCATGCATGCCTATGAGCTATAGCCAGCCTAAGACCTTGATCCAGTGTTTCTGGTTTTATCAGCTGGTTTTTTCAGCTGCCTACAACAAAATAGGAGAAAGATGAGCATAATCAGAGATTGTTAGAGCACTGGTGTTCTATTAATTGGTAATAAATATCAAAGATACATAAGTGGATCTATGCACTTATCAGTGAAAATGTTCTCTTTAACAATTCATATTGCAATTCATCCATGTCTATCTATCCTCAATGACTCATGTCCATATCTTCCCATAAGGTCATAGAGGATGCACCCCATGTGCTGTGGATCTCCTTCAATTTCTCTTGAAACTACAAGAATACCAATAGACCACGTAGTCTAGTCATTTGGTATCCCTCGCTCTTCTTATTTGAATAATCTTTCTTTGTCTCTTTCTCTTCCTTCCTTCCTTCCTTCCTTCCTTCCTTCCTTCCTTCCTTCCTTTCTTTCTTTCTTTCTCTTCCCTCTTCCTCCTCCTCCTCCTCCTTCTTCTTCTCATGCATTTTTTGTAAGACATTCTTTATCCTGGTTCTTCTTTGAAGTTTCTTATGTGTTGTGTGTTTTAGCCTCCTTATGCCCATCACATGCCTTCCCATTGTCTTCTTAGAAACGATTATTTAATGCTTCAGAAATGGTAATGTTTTATGATATGTAGTCATGCAACATTACAGGTAGAATATTGATATTAAAAATATAAGCCTTTGTTTCAAGAAGTATAGTGTCATTAAAAGGGCCTTGAGTTTTCTCAAAGGTGATACAGGCCCCTTTTTCTCTTAATAATCTTTTCTCAGTCTTCATAATTCTTGACCTCTGTAGTTTTTGATAGTCAATCATTCTGTTCTCCTCGATCTTCCCTTCTTTCTACGTATTCATGGCATTGCTCTTGCCTGATAGCTCCTCATTTTCTTTGCTGGATCTTCATTCAGGTCATACCTGCTAACTGTGGGTGCCCCCTAAGGCTCTATTTTCTTTTCCTGCTACACTCTTTTGCTTGGTGGTCTCATTGGATCATCTGGATTGAATAATCATTCCTATGCAGATTCTCAAATGTATTTATTCAACCTTAATCCCTCTTCTGATTTCCAATCTCACATCTCTTATTGCTCAGTGGATATCTTGAACTGAACATCCCGTAGACATATTAGTCAGTAAATAAACATTTATTTCATTCCTACTATGTGCCAGAGACTGTGCTAAGTTCTTGGAGTAGAAATATGAAAGATCCAGTCCCTGCTCTTCAGGAGCTTACAATCTAATGAAATAAGACAATAAACAAAAGGAAATTGAGAACAAGATATTTAGCTTGGGGACACTACAGAATCCAGTCCAAAGGAATGCAGCCAGTAGAAAAAGAAGAGATGGCTGTCTGGGGAACCCATTTAAAATGGAGGCTTTGAGAGGAGTTCTTTCTCTGTCCTTGTAATACCATGCTCAGAAACTTTCCAGAGAAATGCTACTGTGAACAGCTTTTAAGGTTCTGATTACACAGTATAGTGAACACTCTATTTATCTAATAACAAATCAAAGCAAAACTTTCACAGAAAATCAAGGTACAGCACTCATAATATTGCAACTTTTCAAAGTACAATAGTAAAAGTCTTCTACTCATGGGGCAAAGTCTTAAGTTAACTCAATCAGTCACTTATTCAGCAACCAATTGCTAAGTATCATACACAAAACCCTCTACTCCTTAAGTCACTAGTAAACTATAATTCCATAATTACTCAGTACCCAAGTAGAATTCTTTTCATCTTGATTTGGGGCTGAATCTCAGATTCCCTGGATCCCCTTCCATGGTCCCAGATTCTACCTGGATTCACCAGACTGTAACCTGAGTTCAATGGCAGACAGCTCCCAGTTCCTTGTCTAGCTCTCTGGGTAGGTCCTGCTCCACACTGAAGTTCACAGGGTCTAGTCCATGTCAAATCCTCACAATTTCTGCTCCAGGGAATTCCAGGCTCAATCAAGCCACAAACAGACAAAAGTTTCAGCATCCTGGTCATGCTTCCTCAGTCTTCTGCTTTCTCAGTCTTCTCCTGGGCTCCTTGTTCTTGGGCTCCTGGGCTCCTCTGTCACCTGGGTTCCTGGGATCCTGAGCTCCTGGCTCCTGGCTCTTTGGGCTCCTATTCAGAAGAAGCTCCACCACCACAAGTTCTCAGGAAATTCTGGCTCAGTTCTCCATTCTTTCTTCTGTAGCTGCTCTGTCACCAGATGCTGTTCCCAACAAATTCTGACTGTGCCTCTTGGAGGCTTTTCTTATATACACACAGCATTAGCTTCCTGTTTCAGCCAACCCCTTCCTGTTATATCAGTAACAGGAGATAGGAGTTCATACCTTCTGTTTCCCCAACAGAGACTTGATCAATTTCTAAGTGCTAAGTACCTGCTACCTTTGCCAACACAAAGGGATCTTCAAATTAAAATTACATTACCGTTACATTAATGTAACGGTAATGGAATCTAAAGATCCCCCTATATTGGCTTGGTTTTTGGGTTGAGCGTTAAAACCCAGAGATTGTAAATCCCACTTGTGGGATGGACTTGTTGACGTGAAAAGAGAGGGCTGAAGTGGGAGGAGCTGGTACCATGGATGTAGAGAGGCACAAGCAGAGGAAGAGAGGCAGAATAATTTTTTGGAAGCAGCATCATGGAGGCAGAGAGAGAGAGAATGAGAGAGAGAGAGAGAGAGAGAGAGAGAGAGAGAGAGAGAGAGGGAGGGAGGGAGAGAGAGAGGATTGCTGAGGGCCAGTTTGAGCTGCTCAGGACTTGAGAGCTGCCACCTGGAGCTGCCAAGGACTGAGGAGACATGGTTATGATGCTAGTCTGTCTGCTTTGATGTTGTTTTGCCAGATTCATCCATTGGTGAAGGACAGTGCTGTTTTGTCTGTCTGCTTTGATGTTGTTTTGCCAGATTCATCCATTGGTGAAGGACAGTGCTGTTTTTGCAAAGGTCCTGGAAACTTGCTGTTGGTTCAGAAGCCCTGAAGAAGGATTTTTCTTGTTGGATGTTTACAGAAATCCTGGAAGAGGGTCTTGCTGATGTTTTCAGGGGTCCTGAGACTGTTCTGAAGACAGAATGAATTAATGAGGCCACTGGCAATGTATCTTGTGGCCTTGTCTCCCCAGAAACAGAGATTGCTGAGAACTTGCCTCAGGTCAAGATGAAGAAAAGACTTCTCTTTGGGTATTAAATGCTGTGATGATATCTTAACCTTGCTGTAGCTCACGGGTAGATGGCCTTTTCAGTTGTGATTCAGGGGTGGGAAAGTTTTGACTTTTTGTGCTCTGTGACTGACCAAATGAATGTACTTTGTTTATGATTGAAAACTAATCTCCATTTGAGAAGAGGGGCTTTGTGATTATTTTGATTTCCTCTATTCTTAATTTGTTCCTGAATAAAATGGAGAGTGGCTATGCTGGTATCTTGAACCTTTGGAAACTGCCTTTGCTTGGCGTTATAGTCCTCTAGCCCTCCAATCAAAGAGGCAGGAGATACTGAGAGTACTGATGAGATCTTGGAGGTTACTAGGTTTCCTGATGATGAGGTTCCTGGGAGCATGGTGGAGTTGAATCCAAAGGAGTGTAGCCAAATGGGAAATAAATAGATGGATGGCTGGAGAGCCCACTTTAAATAGAGGCTCAACATGCCCAAAACTCGTTGGACTCACTATCTTCCCCCTCCCTTGCCAACGTTTTCCTCTTCCAGATTTCCCTATCACTGATGTTAAGGGAACCACCATCTTTCCAGCCAGCCAGGTTCCTGGCCTAGGTGTCAGTCTCAGCTTCTCACCCCTCATAGACAATCTGGGGCCAAGTTCTATGTTTTCTAATTTTACATCATCTCTTGTATAAATCACCTTCTCTCCTCTGACAGTGCCACCATCCCTCTCCAGGCCCTCACCACCTCACAGATGGGCTATTGCAATAGCCTCTGCCTTTTCTGCCCCAGATCTTTCCCTGTTCAAGTCCATCTCAGTTACCAAAGAGATCTTTCTAAAGCACAGGTCTGAACGTGCCACTCAATCAATTCCAGTGGATCCTGGTTAACACTAGGTTCAAATATGAAATGTTCTATTTAGATTTTATGTCTCTTCATAACCTAGCCCCTTCCTACTTTCCACTCTTCTTACCCTTTGTTTTTGTTAGTCGTTTTCCAGTTATGTCTGATTCTTTTTAACCCCTTTTGGTGTCTTCTTGGCAAAGATACTGGAGTGGTTTGCCATTTCCTTCTCCAGCTTGGCTTATGGATGAGGAAACTGAGGCAAACAGGGTGATTTGCCCAAAGTCATACTGCTAGTAAGTGTCTGAGATCAGATTTGAACTCAGGCATTCCTGATTCCATGTCTAGTTCACTATCCACTGAGTCACCTAGCTGTGCACTTACTTCCTTTCACATACTCTGATCCAGTGAAATTGGCCTTTTTGCTCTTCCTTACACAATACACTCTATCTTCTCACACCATGCATTTTTACTGGTTGTCTCCCTCCTGTCCATGCCTGCAATTCTCTACCTTCCAGATTCCCTGGCTTCCTTCAAATCCTCGTTAAAAATCTCTCCCTCTACAGGAAACCTTTCCTGATTTGCCTTGATGCTAGTACCTTCCCTCTGAGAATAACCTACCATTTCTCAAATGTGTATATGTACATGCATGTATATGTGTGTATTTATGTATATGTATATGTGTGTTTATAGACATGCATACACACACATAGTTATTTGCACACTGTCTCCTCCATTAGACTGTGACTATCTTGAGGAAACAAACTGTTTTTGCTTTGCTTTCTTTCTCCAGTGCTTAGCGCACAGCTTGGCATATAGCAGACACTTATTAAATGTTTATTGACTGGTTTATCCCTGTATCCACCTCATTGTCAATTTGCAGTATCTGTTCATGATGTGTGTGTGTGTGTGTGTGTGTGTGTGTGTGTGTGTGTGTGTGAGAAAGAGAGAGAGAGAGAGAGAGAGAGAGAGAGAGAGAGAGAGAGAGAGAGAGAAGAGACTGATAACCTTTCTAGGTTGTCTAAGTGCATGTTTCAATCAAAGCAATAGTTATTCTTCACTTTGTTCTTAATAAACAATAGCTAGAGTGGAATGTTATATTCTCTATATCTTTTTCTCAATTGTGTGGTGCTAATGATGTTCTCTATCGTTATTTGTTACTTGTGAAAGCCAGCGTATTCCTTACCAGTGACCTTAAATTTGAACTTAAATGCCCTAAACATATATGTTTAGATTCTTTGCTTAACAAATCATATAGGGATGTGAAAACAGGCATAAAGACAGTGGTCATTCATGTTCTCTTGGTCACTTTTCTGTTTCTATTAATAAGATTAGACATTTTCTATGACCTTGTAGACATCTCCCCATTCAGATATTTTGTCACTTAATATAGACAGATTCATATCCTGCCTCAAACACTTAGTAGCTGGGCAAGTGGCCCTGAGTAAGTAATTTAAAGTCTCTGTACCTCAGTTTCCTTATCTGTAAAATGAGACATTTGGACTTCATATTCTCTAAGGTCTTTTCTAAAATCTGTGATTCTATAATCCTCGATGTTGAAAATTTGTCATACAAATTTCTGCAGATCTTTTAAATGTTATTTTGGGGGGCAAAGCAATTTGGTTTGTGACTAGCCCAGGGTCACACAGCTAGTTAGTGTCCAGTGTCTGAGACTGGATTCAAGCTCAGGTCCTCCTGACTCTAGGGCCAGTGCTTTATCTATTATGCCAACTAGTTGCCCCTCTTTTAAATATTTCTTCTGTTTGCTGTCTTTCTAGCTTAGTTCTTATTTCTAGTTAGTTGGGTGTCTTGCCAAATTTTCTTTCAACTGGTTTTATTCTCCCTTGCTTCTTTTCTGTTTCATAAGGCAAAGCTGCTCACAATCTTTTAACATTTTTCTCCAAAAGATTTTACAAATGAATTTGTATTCTTGACCTATGTGGCCTTTGGAAGCCATATCTTTTCGATTGGCAAAAACACCTACTTGCTAAATGAGGTACTTTTTAGACTCTCTTGCTTTCTTTTATGTTAGTTGGTTTATATAAGTTAAACTTCTATTTGAAATTAGTCTAATAAGTGTTATTATCCTTTCTTTCAACTATATCCAATTGGTTGGCATCATAAACTTATTTAAGTAGGTTAAGTTTAAATTGTTTTAACTGTCTGCTATATCCTTTTTGTCATTTTTATTCTTTCTTTGAGCTTTGCTAAAATAGGCGGTGTATCTGTATATGGACAACTGATTCTTAAGTAAATCCCATGTCAGTCACAAGCCATCTCATGTCTTTTAAAATACAATCAATTGGGGCGGCTAGGTGGCGTAGTGAATAGAGTGCTGGCCCTGGAGTCAGAAGGACCTGAGTTCGGAGCCGGCCTCCGACACTTAATCCGCACAAACAAAAACCTAGCTGTGTGACCTTGGGCAAGTTACTTAACCCCAATTGCCCTAAAGGGGCGGCTAGGTGGCGCAGTGAGTAAGAGCGCTGGCCTCGGAGTTTGGATGACCCGAGATCAGATCCGGCCTCAGAAAATGAGCACCCACGCATAAATAATGACTAGCCGTGTAACCCTGAGCAAGTTACTTAACCCCAATTGCTTAATAAAAAAAAAAAATACAATCAATTTAATTTTTATGATGTTATTTAGTGCTCAGTCCAGCAATTTCTCATTCTTCTCTTGGAGAAAATATTCATGTGGCTTCCGTGTAGTCTACAAATCTTTGGTCTCTCTCATTCCAAATTTTTAATCTCTATTTTCCAACATTTTTTAAACCATCATCACTTATTCCTACCTTTGCATTAAAGTCACTGACTATCAAAGTATATGGTGATTTGAACTGGAGATTGTTCTCAAATTCTTTATAGAATTTGTCTTGAACTTCATTTTCTGCAGAAGTTAGGAGTATAAGTTCCAATTATTTTCATGGCACCCCTTTTACAAATATGTATTCTGAGCAGATAGCCTGTGAAATATTTCTTCTTCTCTCTGGATGCATGAATAAATGAACTAATGAGTTCTCTGTTTGCTTCTCCAAGGAAAATTGTGAATCTTTCATTTGGATGTAACTTCCTTTTATTTTTTGTTTCATTTTGGAAATACCTATTAAGATACCATTCTAGAATACCAAGATTGATATAATCCATTTCTTCTATTAATCGATTCACTCATTATAGTTTAAAAACTCTATGATTCTTAATATCCTGTGCTCTCTTTCAGACCGTTTTTCTTCTGTCGCCACAGAAAAATAAGGATGGTTGGTGTAGTACTGATGACCATTTTGTATTTCTCTTTGTTGCATGGATTACCATGGTCAGAACATTTATTATTGAGTAGCTATTCTGCTGGCGATGAGCTTCCTTCTAATCATGTCGACTAGTCCTCAGAAAGCAGACTCTGTCTGTTATGATAACTGTACTCAGAACCTTTCCAATTTGGGGGAACCTATTTGATTTTGTGCTTCTGTAGTCTTGCCTTCAAAAGACTTCAAAAGTCACCTGTGTTCTATGATAAGGTACTGATTCAGGCCTCTGTGGTGGCAATGCCTTACTTACTTAACTTTAGTTGAAGTTCTCCAACATTAATCTTCCTGGATTGGGTATCTCAAGGTCTTTATCAGACCAAGAAAACCTTGGAGAAAATATTGAATATTATTTGAAAAATGATCTGGTTGAATTGAATAATTTCTAAGGTCCCTTCTAGGTCTGAGAATCTGATGCCTAAAGAATCATAATTCTGCTGCCCAAAGAGTCTCTGATACCTCCTAAGTCTGTTTGTGTGTGTGTGTGTGTGTGTGTGTGTGTGTGTGTGTGTGTGTGTGTGTGTGCATACTCTTGACCCAGAGCTATCTGGAGGAAATCATATTAGATCCCTAAAGAACATTCAGAGTATTCTGAAAACACTCTTCACTCATTCCTTAATATCCACTCTGTCCCCATGAGCAAGGTTAACATGATGTATTTGAAAAGAGTAATCATCCACTGAACATGGTGCAGCATTTCTCCTTAGTTCCTAGTTACTGGTTACATCCCATCCAGTTGTGACTCTCCTGTAGGATACAGTATATAAAGTAGGATACAGCATAGCTGAAGATTCTCCACACTCTTCCTGCTTCTTCCACTTGGAATAAACTATTCAGTCAATCTCTGTACCTTGGTGTCTATCTAGGGAGCAGCATCCAATGTTAAATTATGTAAATGTTTACAGGCACTCTTCAGGGACATGGCCATGGCTGTTTAGACTTTGTATTCTTCTCCATTTCAGAACAAACTCTCAGCTTATCCAGGGGAAGAAAACAATTTGCCTCAAACATCAATTCTATGAGAACTTCATATACCACTTTAATCCAGAGGCTTAGGTAACAACAAAACAAGGATCGAATGTATATAAAATCAGCAAGGCCTTGAAGGTAGAATTGGTTCACTCAATTCTCTTTGCTTCTTGTCCCCTGAATCTTTGTGGCAGGTTTAGTTAAACATTCTTAACCACTTGGGATGTTCAGGATTTTAGGCAGAGTATTATGAACATATCTTCTCACGATCCATTATTTGTACCCAAGGCAGGGAGAAATGATAGAAGAAAGGGTGCAATTAGAAGATATGCCATTCAGCTTTCAGATTACAGAGAAAGATGTAGAAGAAGGCTTTCTTTGTCTTTTTTCCCCATTTAGTCTTATAATCAAATATTAACTGCAACTGTTTTATTTTTATGAGTATTCTTCCTCTTCTTTCTCTAATTACTCACCACTGCTTCAGTACCTTGTTTTATGTTGATAAGGAAGTCAATTTACAGATGTTTCATCAAACTTGACTCAGAAAGACCAATTTCTGGTGGTCTGGCAAAGCTGATATAGTACAGAAAGGTCATTTTGACATATTTAATTGGTTGTATTGATTGAATTTCACTACACAGAGGGACCAAATCTATTATTTGTTCTAGGATATAAACAACAAGGTTTAAATCAGGTGGACTCCCAAAGACTCCCAGATTACTTACTTTGAAACCTGGATAGGTGTGGAAGTATAAGATCTGTTTTTTGTATGTTTTTAAAGTATTAAAATCCTTGAAAGCAAAAGTGAGGACTTTGGTGCTGACTCTAAAACTTGTGCAAGAAAATTATATGTGAATATTCTACACCCTGCAAAAAAAAGCCTCAAACACAGAAACCAGTCTCACTCTCTCTAATTCTTTTTGACTTTTTGCTCCGAGAGTTTCTGAGAATCATGTAAACCCACTGACACATCACAGAAGAATTTTGATTCTGACAATTTCACAGCTTTTCCTCTTTCTAACACAGGCCCATTTTGTTGAATTGTCCCTCCCTAGTTGGGAAGACAATGTGGTATCTGTTACTGTCTTTAATTTCCCAAGAAGTAAAAGAGATGCCCTTAAGACATTTTGTAGAGGACAGTCTCTGACTGTTGATTCCTGAGTTTCTCTTTTGTAAATTACAGACGCCGAAGGCTGGTTGGTTGGACCATTAGCCTATACATCTTGTCCTTATATATCACTCATGGTCATCCCAGTGTGAGTTGCCTCCTCAAAGAGCCAGATGAATGATGGGCTCATATGAGATTCTGTAGCTGTCAACTGCAATTCAAACAAGGCTAGAAAAAGTTTCTTTTCTGGTAAATTAAGTTGTTAGGTACTTTAGCTCCATAGGAGCTGACATTTTTTTTCTTTATCATCTCACATTTAATTATCGTGAAAACCTAATCTGAAGGAGCCTGCATATCTAATTTTCACATCTTCTCCCTGAAAGCATATTTTTTTCCACGAAGGTATAACAGACTCTCTGTTCCTTGGCCCTTTTCTACCTAGAAGCAGTTAGTATTTCATTTATTGAGGGCATTGATGTTATATTTTTATGGCATTGCAAGGGTAACATACTGCCTGTGTGAGACAGTTTGGGGTCGGGCATTCCAACAACCTAATGCATTTCAGGATTGGTACCCATGATTGTAAAGCGCTGAAGGGAGCTGTAATGGTGAACAAATACAGGCATAAAGAGGAAAAGGGAAGAAATGTATACTCCAGAAAGACTTGGGAACTGGGCATATTTTCCCTGATTTACTTGGGTACAGCAGGCCCAGATCTAGGTAAAATGGTGCAATTTATTCTGGAGAGCATCAATTGTAAGGGAGATAAAAATAAAAATCTTGTACGAGGCTAGCTCTCTCTGCCTCCAGAGCAGGAAGCATCCTCTCCAAAGTGACTGCTTTCTCATGAGGAGAGAATAGTACATGTTCAAGGTGTGAACTGAATCATAGAATTTGGAATTGGATCTGGATCAGGCCTTCAAGGTCATGTCGCTCAACCCTCTCATTTTATAGTTGAGGAAACCAAAGCGACAATATAGCCATAAAATCAAAATACTATTCTTAGTCTTTGGTAGTGGAGGACAAATGACTGGAAAAACCTCATAGGACCTGAGATTTTAGGCTGTCTATTTCTCTCACCATGCTGACTGGCTTCCTTCACATTGGTTCCCTACAACAGGTGTCTCTGTTGACACAGTCAACCAAGAAACTTTTAATAGGAACCTTCTACGTCCCAGTCACTGTGCTAGGCTCTGGAGACACAAAGACAAAAGCAAAATAAGACCTGCCCTCAAGGAGCTTGCATTCTGATACAAGAGAAAGCATCTGTACACATATATGTGTATACATATATCATATGCATATAGATACACCAAATATGAGGTATCCTTATAGTTTGCTGATTCCTCATTTCTTCTAACTCTGGTCTTATCAGCCCTCAGACACTTATTAACTTTGTGACCCTAGGCAAGTCACTTAACCTCTGTTCACCTCAGTTTCATCATCTATAAAATGGAGATAATAATAGTACTTACCTCTTAGGGTTTTTAAAATTTTTTTTAATTTTTTGTTTTTGGAGGCAAGGCAATTGAGGTTAATGACTTGTCCAAGGTCACACAACTAGCAGGTGTGTCAAGTGTCTGAGGCTGGATTTGAACTCAGGTCCTCCTGATTCCAGGGCCTGTGCTCTGTACACTGTGCCACCTAGCTACCTTTTAGGGTTTTTTATTAAGGATCAAATGAGATTATAATTTTAAAGCATTCAGCATAGTGGCTGGCACAGAGTAAGCATTATATAAATGTTAACCATCATTATTGTTAATAATAAGCCTAAGGACTAGGAATTTGGTTGAGGGTACCACTAGAGAAATGTGAAGTTGGTGTTCTTGAGAATAGCTACTTTGCTTAACAGCAGGTGTATGAATAAGCATAGTCATGGGTGGCAAATCTTCTCTTTCTCAGTGTTTGCTGAATATCCATTTTTAATTTCATTTTCTAGCCTACTACCAATAAAAACAATTCTAAAAGGATTCCATGTCTAACATTTTGTAGAATACCATCCTACTGTGTCTACATTCTCCCAAGCCCCAGAGCAGTAGTGTCAAACTCAAACAGAAAAGGCTTTTCTGGTGGCATATTGACACAGAAAAGCACAAACTAACATCATCTAGGTTGTATTGAATTTTACTTATCTTTAAACACGCATCAATTACAGTTTAAATTAGTTTTGCCATCACTCAGGAGTGTTCTCAGGATTTCTATAGCCTGAGTGTGGCTGGAGGACACTGACATTTTTGTTCCAATGTTCTCCTTGAAGTGGGTTTTCTGTCCCAACAGTATAGATTACAACCTGTCCGTGCATGCTTATTCTATACAAGTTTTGTCTCTTTCTTTTCATGAAATTGGCACAGGAGAAGGGTCCATAAAACCAACATGCTGGGGACCTTTCCATTTTCCCATGAAATCTTAAGGACACCAGTGCAGCATGAAGGCCATCCACAGGTTGTCTCTGATTCTTGTCATATACGCATATCATCTTTTCTTTCTTTCTTTTTCTTACTGTGACATTTATTTTAAAAAATACTTTTTATTTATGCTTTTCATTGTCACACCCAATCAGTTCTGGGGACAAAAACATCCTTTCCCTTGCATCTAGTTTAAATCCTCCCTAATAATTGAGGAAATTTTTTAACAAAAAACATTGCTGTAGCAACTACCTCTGATGATGTAAATAACTTTCTGCTCTACCAGTCCCTCACCTCTCTACTAAGAGGAGGGAGATTTGTTTTATTCTGTTTTCTCTGGGACCTATCATTGTTTTTCCAGTTGCTCAGAATTCAGTTTCCAATTAATGATCTTTTCATTTGCATTGCTGTAGTTATTGGGTATGTTCTTTTGTTTCTACTTAATTCACTCTGTATCAATTAATAAAAATCATGGAATTAGAGATTTAGAGATAGAAGGAACCTCGGATGCCAACTAGTTCAACCTTGTCATTTTAAAGGCAAGAAAACTGAGGCCCCGGGAGGTTAATGAGTTGCCCAGAGGTAGTAAAAATCAGAGGCAGGTATATGAACCCAGATCTTCTGACCACAAATACAGTACTCTCTCCACTGTACTGTACTGCTGACCATCTGACATATTTCTCTGAATTTCTCAAATTTATAGACTCAGAAGTATAATGAATTGAATGTTATACTTAGAATCTGGAAGACAAATTAAACTCTCAGCCTCAGTTTTCCCATCTGTACAATAAAGACAATAATGGCACCTTTCACAGGGTCAGTGTGAGAATCTGATAAGATAACATATGCAAAATACTTTATAAAACTTAAAACAAAGTTCACTATTAACCTTATTTCCATTTTATTGGACAAATATATTCCATGAAATTAATTTATTATGTTTCCCCCCCAGCCATTCCCCAATTGATGGATATCCACTTTATTTCCATTCTTTGTTACCACAAAGAGTATATGTATATTTAGGTATATATTGAATATTTATTTCTGTCTTTGGCTTTTTTGGGTGTTGTATGCTCAGTAGGAAGGAGTGTTGATTAATCAAAGAATATGGATAATTTAATCATATCTTACATAATACTTAATTGATATACTTAATGGTTTGATGAGTTACTAGAACCACATAGGGTGTATTCATGTGCCTTTATTTCCATAGTCCCTCCAACAGTGATGACTTTCCCCTCCCACTCCATGCCTTCCACACCCCCATCAGTTTGGTGACGTTTTTTTTTTTTTTTGCCAGATTATAGGTTGTGGTTGTGAGACGAAACTTTAGGGTTGCTTTAATTTGTATTTTTCTTACTATGAGTGATTTATAACCTATTTTTATGTGATCATTTTTAGGCTTCAATTCTTTAAAAATAGTTTATTCATATATTTTTTACCACTTATGTCTAAAGTGGAATCACTCTTGCTCTTGTATACATTTACATAAATTTCCTATGTCTTCAATATCAGAATGTTATCATTAATATTTGATGTAACTTCCTACTATACAGTTTCTATTTAAAAACATGTCTTCATTGGTTTTATTTGTGCTAAGATTTCTTAATTTTATGTCATCAAACTTATCTGATTTGTCTTTTGTGGTCTTTTCTATCCCTTATTTGATTTAGAATTCTCTTCTAGATTTAATTATGCATGGTATAGTGGGGGTGGGGTAGGAAGTTTCATTTAGGAGTCAGAGGATCTGAGTTCAAACTCTTATCTTTTTTTTTTTTTAACTTACTACCTGTATGACCTTGGGACAGTGAGTTAACCTTTGTGGGCTTCAGTTTCCTCATCTGTAAAATGATAGTGTTGTGTTGGACCAGATGCTATCTAAGTACCATTTAAATCTATGTCTGTGATTCTAGCATCATTCTCTTCTAATTTTTTATAGAGCAGATTTTGATATATTCAGTATGGACATACATTCTGAATTTTTGGCATAAGATTTTGCACTCACCCTAATTCTGCTAAATTACTTAACTGTTTTCTTAGAAGTTTTGGTTAAAAAAGCCATACCTCTTCCTCTCCCCCCTTATTTTCTTTAGTTTAGCAAGCCTGGGCTATTGTTTTCAATTTCTTCTGGTACTTAATTATCTAGTATGTTCTATTGCACTGTGTTTCTCTTTTCAAATCACTTTGAAATAATTTTTGCTGACAACTGATTTATAATATAGCTACATCTTCAGTGTAAACAATGAGTCCTGTGAAGTGGTCATATTATTCAAATTTATACCATGCATTTCAATTGAACTGGAATCACTTAACACATTTTATCTAATCATAACTTTGAAGTTAGAATTTGAATATATCCAACCAGTTCATGGGATTGCACTAATCAGGACCTAACTCTTATGGGTTAGAAGTTAATAGCTACAGCACATGGATTTTTAAGATAGCAGAGGGTGAAAAAAAGCGGGAATGGCAAATGGTTGTTTTCCATTCCCTTTTCTTCCCTCCTCACCCTCTAACTCTGGTCATAGACCTTTCATAGTTGATTATAGACTCTTTCTATCAATTCCCTTTAAAAATTTCTTTCAGTATATAAAAAGAATGAAAGGAAAGATGTGAAGGATAGAATGGAAATTCCAGAGGCTAGCTTTGGAGCACTTGCCATTGAGTTAATGAGAAATGGAAGGAAAAAATTTAGTATTTATTACTGTTCCTCTCCTGTCTTCACTCCTGATTCACTGGATTTTTCACCACGTCCCATTGTGTAATGGTAACATAATTTGAATTTGAAGATCCCTTTGTGTTGGCAAAGGTAGCAGGCACTTAGCACTTAGTAATTGATAAAGTCTCTGTTGGGGAAACAGAAGGTATGAACTCCTGTCTCCTGTTACTGACATAACAGGAAGGGGTTGGCTGAAGCAGGAAGTAGCTAATGCTGTGTATATAAGAAAAGCCCTAGAGAGGCACAGTCAGAATTTCCTAGGACCAGCATCTGGTGGCAGAGCAGCTACAGAAGAGAGAATGGAGAACTGAGCCAGAATTTTCTGAGAACTTGTGGAGCTTCTTCTGAACAGGAGCCTGGAGCTCAGAGCCAGGAGCCCAGGTGACTAAGAAAACATGACTAGGATGCTGAGACTTTGTTTGTTTGTGGCTTGGTTGAGCCTTGAATTCCCTGGAGCAGAAATTGTGAGGATTTGACATGGACCAGACCCTGTGAACTTCAGTGTAGAGCAGGACATACCCAGAGAGCTGGACAAGGAACTGGGAGCTGTCTGCCATTGAACCCAGGTGACAGTCTGGTGAATCCAGGTAGAATCTGGGACCATGGAAGGGGATCCAGGAAATCTGAGAACCAGCCCCAAGTAAAGATGAAAAGACCTCTCCAGTCCCAAGTCAAGATGAAAAGACCTCTCCCTGGGTACTACTGAGTAATGATAAAGTTATAGTTTACTAGTGACCTAGGGGTGGAGGGTCTGTATTTTCTATTGTACTTAATGATTAATGATACTTAGTAATTGATTGTTGACTAGGTCACTGACTGAGTTAACTTAAGACTTTGCCCCATGAGTGGAAGACTTTGACTATTGTACTTCAAGATGATTGTTCTTTGTTCTAAATATTATGACCACTTTGGTGGCCATTTTAATGATAAGCTGTTGTGAATACTATATTGTGATTTTCTGTGATAAGTTGTAATATTGTGAATGCCGTACCTTGATTTTCTGTGAATGTTTTGCTTTTATTTGTTATGGAATAGAGTGTTCACTATACTGTGTAATCAGACCCTTAAAAGCTGTTCACAGTAGCATTCTGGAAAGCTGCTCATGCATGGCATTGTACACCTTCTCACCTTGAAAGATTCTTCTGTCCATGTGTCCCATTCCTCTTACTGAACAGTTTACTCCAGAACTTTCATTATAAGGAAATGCCCAGGTCAGCCATGTTTACTATTTTACTCCTTACCTGGCTTTACACCTTGACCTTTAGGTCTCTACCATCCCCAACTCTGCCCATCCCTATTCCCCATTTTCAGCTCCTTTTATGGTATTGTTTTCCTCCATTAGAATATGAGCATCTCAAGAGCAGGAACTCTCTCTCTCTCTCTCTCTCTCTCTCTCTCTCTCTCTCTCTCTCTCTCTCCTTCCTTCCTTCCCATTATCTATCTTCATTGCATAATAATAGTTGGACCAAACATACATATATTGAATTCAGTTAAATTCTATAAACATTTATTTATTAAACACTTCTATATACAAAGCACTGTACAAACACATAAGGACAAAACCAGAACAGTACAGTCAGTTCTGCTATAGTACTTTTTTATTTAATAGGTTAATTTGTTCCAACACAATTAATATATCAGAGAATAATTTGAGCCTAATGCAAACTTCATATTTGCCTATGCACGATTTCTTCTATGAGAAACATTAGGTGAACACAGTGCAGAACACTGCATCCAGCTGAATTGAATAGAACCAGAAAATGCAAAATGCACACACATCTCAAACATTTACTAGTTACCTCAGTTCACCATATGTGTCATCCTACAAGCCTGTGTTTTTCTCATCTTTTGCATTTTTGGAACTTCTCTATATAAAAAGCATTCATTCCACATTCCAAGCATGTCTAAGTGTCCTGGTTCCAAAAGACCAAGCAGTGTGTGTAAAAGGAAAGCTTTGAGAATCAAGGAGAAGCTTGAGATGATAAAGCATTTAGAAAGAAATGAGAAAACATGTCATATCTCCCAAGAAACAGGCATAAAGAAAGCCGTGCTGTAGACCACCAGAGATAACACAACAAAAACAAAAGACACATCCACAGCTGGAAATGTTGTTCTTGTTCTGTCATTTTCAGTCATGTCAGACTCTATGTGACCCCATTTGAGGTTTCCTTGGCAAAGATCCTGGAATGGTTTTCCATTTCCTTCCCCAGTTCATTTTACAGATGCGAAAACTGAGGCAAGCAGGGTTAAGAGCCTTGCCCAGGGTCACACAGCTAGGAAGTGTCTGAGGCCATTTTTGAACTGAGGTCTTCCTGACTCCAGGCCTGGTTCTTAATCCATTGTGCCACCTACTTACCCTAGAAGTGTTGTACTCTGACCCAATTTTCCCAATATGCCCTATGGATATTATTGCCTGATTTTGCACTGTGCAACAATTTTTGTAATGCTCATGTGTGTCAGAGCAGAACTGACTGTACTTCCCCTCCTTAAGCCTCTTCCTATGCTAATCCATGCCCTACACAGCCTCCAAAGTGATTTTTGCCAGAGGTCAGGTTGGTCTTTTCATGCCACCTGACTCTTCTCCTGCCCCCCCCTCTTCTCTCAATAAACTCCAGTGGCTACCACTAGAATAAAATGAAAATTCCTTGGGTTGACATGTACATCTCTTCACGTTCTGGCCTCCCTCTGCCTCCTACCTATTACTCCCCTCCAGGTCCCCTGCAATCTCGTCCCATTGCCCTATTTACTTTTCTGCACAATGTCTCCAGTCTTTTGCACTGGCTTTCCCCCATACTGTAATGGGATCTGTCCTTATTTGGTTTCCTTCAACATTCAAGTCATACATCATCTTTTTCATGAAGCCTTCCCTGCTACACCCACCTGCCTGTGCTCTACCTCCCAAACTACTCAGTATTAATTTGATATGTAGCATGTATATACTTATATGTATATATAATATATTCTTCCTGAGTGGAATATAAGCTTCCTGAAGGTAGGGACTTTTTCATTTTTGTCTTTGTTTTCCCCCGTGCTTAGCACAGAATCTAGCACATAGGAAGTCCTAAATAAAGGCATGTAGATTGATGGATTCCTTCAAAGATCTTAAATTCCACAAGGATAGGCACATATGTGCCTAGATAAGTAAACACAAACTCCCTCAATATGCAAAGCAAATATGATTGAGGGTAGGGCAAGCATGATTAAGGATGAATCATTAACCATTTTAAAATGTTAGATCTCTCGGTTGCCTTCAAAATTTTTTTATCTATCTTTAGGGGTACAGAAATAGTGTTCAGACTTGTCTGCCTACAGGCAGCTGGTGGCATAGGGGATAGAGTGCTGGGCCTGGGGGCAAGAAGACCTGAGTTCAAATTTCATCTCACATACTTATTAGCTATGTGACCCTGGCAAGTCACTTAACCTCTGTCTGCTTCAGTTTCCTTATTTGTAAAATAGGAATGACAATAGCCCCCACCTCCCTGGGCTGTGAGAATCAAATGAAATAATATTTGTAAAGCCCTTAGCACAGTGCCTGGCACTTAGTTTGTCCTTAATAAATGCTTCCTCCTTCCTTATAGAAAAGGGACTTCAATATGCAGTGGGTTGCTTTGAAGACAAACATAGGTAGGTGTTATATTTAATTCTGAAGGTTTTGTAGAATTCTAAGTTTTGGTTTCTTGACTCATTGCTCTAAAGTTGAAGTTTTCATGAAATTTAATATAGAATCAATCCTGACAGCAATTGAAAGGGAACTCTGGGTTTTGCGTGAGTGTATTTTTAATTAGAGATAAAGGACAAATTTCACATTAATGTAGGCTGACACCAGTCCTTTTCTGAAATTCCTGTTTTGACTCAAAAAATGTCCCAGGCCCTCTTAATCATGTGCGTGTGTATTTAAATAGAGACTAGAAATTAAGAAAACCCATCTGTTTATAAAACTGGCAGGAGCATGTGGAATAGATTTTCACTGACTTCTCTGCTATTATCACTTCCCTAATGATATTTTCATATATACATGTATATATGAAAATATCATTAATCTTTAGTCTGTAGTCCATGTGGTGCTGGACTTAAAAAAAAACCAAAACATTGTGATAACTATATTTCAATATATTTGGTTTCTTTTATAATCACATATATTTTATTTTGTGCATTTAAAAACTTTATCTTGAGAAGGGATTCATAGGTTTCACCAGACAGCCAAAGGGCTTCATGACCCAAAAAAAGGTTAAGAACACCATTATATAAACTCTTTTTTGTACAAATTTCAAAACAAACAGGAAATATAAATGGGGTACAGCAAATTGGGATAATTATCCTAGCCCTCATGCCCTGAAAATGCCTGATGGTCACATATAGGCACTCACTTATAATCTATCAGGGGGTGGGGAATCTGCAGCCTTGAGGCCACATGTGGCCTTCTAGGTCCTTGGATGTGACCTTTTGACTGAGTCTAAATTTTATACAACAAATTCTTTTATTAAGGGGATTTGTTCTATAAAGTTTGGATCCAGTCAAAGGGATGTGCTTGAGGACCTAGAAGGCCACATGTGACCTCAAGGCCACAGGTTCTCTACCCCTGATCTAGACACAACAGATTACAAGGGGATCCATACCCAGAACTCTTTCCTGGGCAGGAGTACCATGTGTGTACCATGTGTACCATGGACCTGTTTTGGCAGACTGATTTAGCCTATGGGCCTTTTCTCAGAAAGATGATTTTAAATACATAGAGGGAATACAAGGGAAGCCAATTATAATGAAATACAATTATCACAACTGCAGTTTAGTTCTTAAAAGAAAAGTTCATAGAACCCGAAGTTAAGTTCTCTTTTAGAAAATAATCTTTTCTTTCAAAATATAAAGAGGCACTTAAAAATGTTCAGGTACACTATATATTTATGTTCTTTAACCTCAGAAGGCCTGTAATGACTGCTTGGTAATGTTTTTATTTTTCTTTTATCTGTGCTCCTATTTCCTATGGATTATAAGCTTCTTGATGGTAGAGATAGCTCAGGCCCACCATAGCAGAGCAAGGAAAGAGGTGGAGGTAGTGTTGAAACTTTACCCTCCCCCCTTATCTCTGATAAGGAGCTTATAAAAGACAGGTCTTTGATGACACTCAACACTTTCCTCCTTGTATGTTCTCCCTGACTAGGAGCTATTTTACTCAGTTTTACATGATTACTTCAGGTGCATTTCCAACTTCTTGAATATTCTGTTGGTCTTGGTACTCTTGGTGAAATGTGGCTTGAGCCAGTATGTGTCAGCTTGACCAGTACCTTCTTCCACTCAAAGAATATTTATTTGTTCATCAGATCATCAATTGTTCTTAACCACTTAGATCATAAAATCATAGGATTTAGAGCCAGATGAAACACAATTCAAGGATTTAGGGTTAGATGCGACTTTGACATTATCTAATGGAACACTCACATTTTACTAATGAAGACACAGAGTCTTTCCTGGAGACACCAAGTAGCTAATTTGAGGTTTCATGAGTAGTCAAAAGCAGAAGTAGGTCTGGAAACCAAATCTTCATTATTTCAAAGCCACTGCTTTCCCTACTTTACCATTCTTCCTACTTGAAATATTCTTTCTTGCTTGTCTTAGGGGGTGTCCTTACTACTTCCCAAGAGCTGGAGGGGTTAAAATGTCTTTTCCTAGACCATATAGGTAGTAATTAGCAGACTTGGACCTCAAACTTTGTCTCCTGACTCCAAATATAATGTTCTATTACCCTTGTACATTTCCTATGCCATACAACATTTCTTACTCCCCAGTTTAATTAATTAATTTATTTATTTGCTTTTTACAATTGGGGCTAAGTGACTTGCCCAAGGTCATACAACTAGTTTTGTGTGTGTGTATGTGTGTTAAGTGTCTGAAACTGGATTTGAAGTCAGGTCCTCCTGACTACAGGGCCAGTGCTCTATTCACTGTGCCACCTAGCCTCCCTACTTTCTTTTAAAGTAGCTACATTTTTGGCATACCTTCTCTTTGCTCTGAGGCCACTTAGCTGTGGACCTGGGTAGAGATTCTTTGTTTATTTGCATAGATGTACCAAGCACAGTGACTTGTGTATAATTGTGACAGTAACTCTTGAATTAACTCTTGTGTTCTACATTTGCAATTTCCAAAGTTTTCCATTCCCTCCTTCTGCTCCAGGCCCCCAATAATAACTAATAACTTTGTCTTCTATTTTACTGAGGAGATTGTGGCTTTAGTAGCTACGTAACTTCAATGTCCTGCAAATCTCAAAATTTCTTTGTTTCCCATCAATCATTTTTACACTGGCTTTCTTAAAGAGAGGGGTGTGGAAGCCATGTGTACCCCCTCTTGTCTAGAGGGCTTTTACTTTATTACCTTATTCCTTTTAACATAAAATTAAATTTTATGAATAAAACACTTTCAATTGGCCTGTGAGAGAGGAGAAAAGAATCTTTCCAACATGTTCATTGTTTGTCCAGATTATTAAATTTGAACTACTGAAGTTTAGGCAAGCAGAGATTTCAGTCAAGGTCAGTGAACCACACAGCTCCAAGTTAGAATGTGAGCTACTTTCTTTTTTAAAGTGAAGTTTGGGCTGTGCAATATCATTAAACTGGTAGAAGAAAATAGACTCTTGAAGGCAGCAAGGTACTTTAAAAATAAATGTTTTTCAGTTTCTGTCTGATGATTTTTTTCTTTTTAAAACAAGATGTCTGGAAAGTATCACAGGTTTATAGATTTGGATCTGGAAGGAGTATTTTGATATTCAGTTATGTTCACTCTTCATGACCTCATTCGGGATTTTCTTGGCAAAGATACTGGAGTAGTTTGCCATTTCCTTTTTCAGCTTATTTTACAAATGAGGAAACTGAGGCAAACAGTGACTTGCCCAGGGTCACACAACTAGTAAGTGTCTGAGGTCAGATTTGAACTCATGAATTTGAGTCTTTCTGATTCCAAGCCCAGTACTCTATCCACTGTGTCATCTAGCTTCCTAGAAGGCATGTTAGAAGCCTTGAATCCAACTCTAAATAAGGAACCTGAAGGCCAAAGAGATGGAGTCATCTGCCCCATGCCCCACTGGTTGCAAATGGCTGAAGCATTTGAACCCAGGTCTTGCAACTTTCAATCTAGAACTTGTTCTACTCTAGCAAGAGGAAAATTGAAGATGTGTGGTGTTATTTTTATTTGAAGAAAATAGTAGGCTTGTCATTTATGGCAACTAGCTAATATCTAAGAGATTTATCTAAGCAGCAGGTCCAAATTTATGAGGAAGAAAAGCCTGATTACCTGTGTCTTCCTGGGAGTGCATTAATTGTAACAATTCCATAAACAATTATTAAGCACTTCTGGCTTGACTTTTTGCTAGTCAATGTGCATAGAAGTCATTTAGTTAAACAGTAATGATGGTGGTTTTCAGTTCTCTTCAGTTTTGTTCACTCATTTCATTAGGTCTCTGGCTCAATAAAGCTGAGAAAGCAACTCTACCCTAATACTTCGAACTGGCTTTATATGACCCTGGGTCTGGATTTCTATGGGAACATGATTCTAGTGACATGTTCAGGAGTGTTAAAGCCAAATACTAATTCTTTTTCCAGGTCTGACCTCTGATAAAGCAGATTCACTGGTGAGAATCATGCTGCCGTCCTAATGATTCCTATGGATATATTTTCTATAGCATACATATTGCCAAAAGAAAAGAAAAAAGAAAAAGCAAGATGATGAAATTCAGCTCCTTTTTAAACCAAAGTTCCCATGTGCTAATTTATCAGTGACCTATATAATTTGTCAATGGTATTACATTCATTATCAGAAAGGGACTCATAACCAAGTCAGCAATCATACTGAAATCATCTGAGAATAATCTCAGTAATAGCAATAGTGGTGGGAGCAGCTGACATTTCTTTAGTGCTTTGAGGTTTGCAAAGTGTTTTATACATATAAATGTATACAAATATATATATATATATATTATATGTGTGTATATAGTTTCTACGTATGACTTTTAGGGATGGGAAAAACCAGACCATTCTTTTTGAAGCCAGATGTTTCTGCCCCAAGCTGGTTCTACAACCAAAGTGAAGATTTTTTAAATTTAGTCATTTCTAGGCAGCATTTTTTATGAGCAGTACATTTCAGTACAACTTCCTTTTTATAAGGTTCTCAAATAATTATGAATCAGAGAAAATGTTATTATTATAGGAATTTTTAAATGTATTTCTTACCCTCCTCTGACTTTGAAATACTGTTTATAATATTGGGAAAATAAGACTTTATGTTTCATCAATCTGTTGAAGATATGTGTCAGCAAGAAAACATTCTCTGAACCATGAAGAAGAATGTCAAAATTCACAAGATTGCCTAATTAAGCATTTTCTCCAAACATGTTCCCTAACTCACTGAAGTGTTTATAAATTGTCTGTTGCCTACTAATAGAAGACCAAACTGGAATTAACCCTTTAATATGAATGACAGGAATATGTTTACACCTCCTACCTGGGGACAAAATGAGAATGAAAAGGAAGCTTTTGGAGACCCAATTAAGAAATACTAATCATATACTGCACCTTTGGTGGTAATAATAAATAAACAAGCATAAAAAGATCTGAGTCTGGATTTGAAATGCAAATTCCATTCCTTTTCCTTCCATGTTGCATATGAGAGTTGCCTCTAAGCACTTATGATTACAGTAGAATTGAAATGGCTAAGTAGAAGTAGAACCATAGGGGCAGGTAGGTGGCACAGTGAATAGAGCACCAGCCCTGGAGTCAGGAGGATCTGAGTTCAAATCTGGCCTCAGACACTTTTCAGACACTTAACATGAAACTAGCCATGTGACCTTGGGCAAGTCACTTAACCCCAATTGCCCTGCCCCCCCCCTCAAAAAAAGCAAAGAAATAGAACCATAATTTGGTGGAAGATCTAGGTTTGAAATGGATAAGAGAAAACACTTTCCTGGAGGTGCTGACAGGGGACAGTCAAATATATGGCATATGGACCACACATAAAGAAAACAGGTCTAAAGGTGCTAAGTAAAGGGAACAGAAGTGATGTTATCTCTGGGAAGCTGTGTGGTCATCCTTGGTAGATTAAAGATATAGATCATACATTAGAGTATTTAATGTAGAAGAGACCTTATAGATCATTGAATTCAACCAGTGCATTTGACATTTGGGAAAGACTGAAAAAGTACATAAAAGACCATAGATTTAAGTCAACATCTTCTGCCTCCAAATCTAATGGACTTTCACTTCTATCATGCTGCTTCTCCAGTCTTATCTAGTAGGAGATTTTTGTGTTACTGGGAAAAAAAAAAACAGTAACAAAAAACCCCATAGTCTCTAAACTGTTTTATTGTACTTTGTCATCTACAGTTGTCCCTAGACATTCCTGGGGATCTGGGGCTCAGGATCCCAGTGAATGGGAAAGAGCCAAATAACTCTAGGCCATACCCCAAATCTTTATTTTTAATAATTCTGATCACAATTTTTTAACACACAAAGCAAGCAAAATAACATGCCACAACCACAAAAAAGTTGCAGTTTCTTTGTGAGTGCGATTAATATCTCCCACACTATGCAGAGTCTTCACAGTATAGGCAAAGCTGCAGCAACTATTTTATGGATCTCCTTCTCCTACAAAAAGCAGAGGATGCAAGGATCACTGCAGGAAAAAAATCACGTGTCTGAGTCTGGCTGTTACAGAGACCAAGAGGAGTTCCCAAAGACAGTGTATAGTTCTTTAGTGTACTGAAATTTTGAAAAAAAATTAACTTTGTAGTAAATTTATATATGTATACTTGTGGTAGTAAATGATAAAATAGACTAATATATAGTATTTATGCATTTATTATTTACTAAATTGTTTTAAAGTTTTCTTTATATATGAGCACTTTCTGCAATTTTCTGTAGCATGTAGCCAATCTCCAAAAATTTCCATTTAATTATCCATGGCCATCCCATGAATAACCAAAACCTTGAATGTGAAACCCTGGAATGTAGAGGGATGACTTTAGTTACTAACAGATCCTTTTCTGATAAACTGAACCTTTGACCTGATGGACTAAGGAGGGAAAGGTTAGCATCTCATATAGTCTAGGTTAGAATCAGGGAACCTGCAGCCTCGAGGACATATGTGGCCCTTTGGGTCTTCAAGTGCCACCCTTTGACTGAATCCAAAGTTCACAAGTTTGGATTCAGGCAAAGGTGGCACTTGAGGTCCTAGGGGCCCACATATGTCCTTGAAGCCTCGGTTTCCCATTCCTGAAAAATTGGGAAATTCCTGATACCCCAAAGTTAGAACAGACTGGAAGTTGCAAAGGAAAAGGGACCACCACCCCCAACAATTCTGAGTAAGGACCAACAAGAAAGTGAAGAACTAAGACACTAACACTGCCCTTCATCTCCTCAGGGTAATTCTTTGCAGAAATATTTATTAGTAAATGAGATGGACCTTAGACCTCCTCTATGAGAAGTGGAAGGAATAATACCTGTTTTGTATTATGCAGTGGATATATTCCTCCAAAGCTATATCTAAATAAAAATTTGCATATTGTATCATATTTTAAATATATTGGAAGGACTGACTACTTAAAGCAATATAATACAAATTCTTTCTTGTAGAAGACTCTTTGTAATTTGACTAATGACCACACTAATATATCTGTCTTAGAAGTTCAGATATTCACACGATATATTGGATTTTCTCAAAGCAGAGACATATCTATAATATTATTTTTTTTTAACACATCCATTGGATTGAGCTAGAGTAAGAATGCAGCAATATACTTGTACTACTGCTATAGTGACTAATCAAGAAAAAAAATTTCTTTAGATTTAATTATCTTTTTGGAAAATCAGCATGCTAAAAAAAATCTTCACATATTTAAAATAGGAATAGAAATAGACCCTCAAAAACCTGTGACTTTTGGTACCAGGAATGCATTGAAAGTATATGAAGGCTAAAAAAATCTCATGAAAGGACAGAGGCAGTTATCAGTTACAGATTAATAAGCACTCAGATGATTATATTTCCATAAAGAAGGGAGACTAGAAAAACACCATCAGGCATATGCTAACTATTGACTGAGCTGCAAAACTAATTCAGCCTTAAAACTTCTTGTATGGTTTTCCTTTTTCACCAAAAGCTCTACGATCTAGTATAGTGGAGAGAGAGCCATGCTCTGACTCTAATCATTCTTTAATTCTGAACCACTTCCCCCCTTTTTTAAGCCCATAATTGACCTTTTAACATTCTCTTTTAAGAGCCCTTGCTTCCCACTAAACTTAGCTTTCTGGCTTGTTATGGTGTCTAATTATTGTATATACATTACATTTCCTAGAGTAAATAAATATATGCAATCACATAATTAAATTAGAATCTATAATTATGATGTGTGATTATGACATAAAATGATATACTAATCTTTGTCAAATGAAATGTCCTGAGCACACACTTCCTATTTAACAGCTCGATATAACTGTTCTAATTTGTTCCTGCTTAAAAACAAACTAAAATGATTCCTGTGCCTTGGCCTTCACAAATAAACTTGTAGAAGCTTGGATTAGATTGGTTCCATGCATTCTCATTAGTCTTCATTATGGTGCTGAGTTTTGCTAAGTGCTTGGCTTAGGTTGGTTTATAGAGAAAAAGTTTCTGGGTCTTGTCTGTCTCAAAAGAGTGTCCTAAGTGACTGACTAGACGCACAGACAGATGAGGCAGATTGCCAAAGGACTTGAACAGGAAACTTACTGAACATTCTTTTCTTTGATGGTTATTGAATTTAAAAAATATGTTGCTCATATCATGAAGCTGTTCAACAGACATGGTATACAATGGAGTGAATATATTGTAAGAGGGTAGGCATGTATTCGGGTCATGGGGGCAATAGGAAGGACAGAAGAACTCCTAAATGTATAACCCATTAGTATTTGACCCTTGGTAAAGCTTTCTGAAATATTGTTGCCCTAGCATTTTTGGACTGCTGTGTTGAATCTTCAAATGCCAAGTTATAGCTCCAAGGAGATTTCTATGGCTTTATTTAAAATGGAAATGCCAACAGTTTTAATTATGGTGCTGCAACATAGGTCAAAGCATGTTAACGTAATTTCATGGAAAATATCAATCTACTCCATGAGCATATTTAGCACTTTCAATTTTTTCATTTGCATTTACAAAAAAACCCCACCTTTTCCTATTTAAATGTTGCATGAAAGCTGAATAACAGGTTTGTTTTTTTTAATTTTTTTTATTTCTTTATTTTTGTTATGTTTTAAGTTCTGAACTACCTCCCTCTCTCCCACCCTGCACTAGAGAAGGCCATCATTTGATGCAGATTTATAAATATATGTGAAGCCATTCTCTGGAGGTGGATAGAATCTTCCTTCATGGGTCTGATATAGTTGATCTGAGTATTTATAATATGCAGATGAACTTGATTGTTCACAATTATTCTTTGAACAATATTGCTGTTACTGTATACAATGTGGTCTTAGTTCTGCTCACTTCACTTTTCACTATTTCATACAAGTCTTTTCATGTTTTGTTTTTTTTACCTCTAAAATCAACCAGCTCACCGTTTCTTATAGCACAATAGTATTACATTGCATTCATATACCACAACTTGTTTAGTCATTCCCCAATTGATGGGTATCCCCTCAGTTTTAAGTTCATTGCCACAGCAAAGAGAGCTGCTATAAATATTTTAGAACATACAGGTTCTTTTTCTTTTTCCCTTGATCACCTTGAGAAACAGACCTACTTAACCCAGGTATTGCTGGGTTAAAGGGTATACACAAGTTTATAACTCTTTGGGCTTAACAAATAACAGTTTGAACTTACAAAATAGATACCCTCTCAAAGAATCTGAGTTTGAATTTCTTTAGGTTAAAGAGGGCATGGAAAATGTATTATATGATATGCCAATCACTGGAATTTGTAACTCCCCACTAGGGAATGCCTGTAGAAAGATTTTTGTTTGTTTGTTTATTTTTACCATCTTTCTGACCAGGAAAGTGAAACATGAAGAGGTTGAATTCTTGACTGATAGTCACTAAAAGGAAGTTTCCAAGAGAGTTAAGGATCTTATTAAAGGTACTTATATTAAAGTTGTGTTTGAGACAGGCATTTTAGTCAAAAAACATTTTTTTGGTATCCATCCATGCTCCAATAAGGAAAATCAAAGTTAAATTCATTCATGCATAACTGAATAGTTTTATAAGTATCCTTCTTTAAGCTGAGGTAAGATTTAGTTAATAGGTCCAAATCATCTAGATGGGTGATGGAGCCCTGAGATCCTGGGCCTGACACCTGGTATGGCAGTTGGGCAGTAAATAGAGTGCTAGACCTCTCAAGTCAGGAACACCTGAGTTTAAGTCAAGCCACAGACACTTAGCAGCTGCGTAACCCTTGGCAAATCACTGAACCTCCATCTGCCTCATTTTTCTCTTCTGTGAAATGGAGGTAATAGCACCTACCTCTTAGGGTTGTTGTGAGGTTCAAATGAGATAAGAATTGTAAAGCACTTTGTAAACCTTGAAGTGCTGTATAAATGCTAGCTTTTATTATTATCTAGCTAGTATCAAAAACAATTTACTTGCCATTTACAATTCATGAAGTGCTTTCACGTTATCTTATTTTCTTCATCTGAACTTCCTATTTGAACCTTGTATGTACCTCATGTGGTACTGGGACAGATAATGCTCCAGAGTTTATACAATAGGAAAAAATCATTTGAGGGAAATGAGGCTGTTTAGCCTGGAGAAGAGAAGTCTTGGAAGGGAATTAGTATGAAAGTTTGCAGGGATATTAGCTGTCTTCAAGTATTTGAAGAAAGGAAAAGGGACAAGGCCACTTTTGCTTGGTGCCAGAGAGCAGAACTGGAAAGAATGGGTAGGCAAATTTAGGGTTTATATAAAACAAACAAACAAACAAAAACCACAACAATACTTCTTAAAAACTGAGCTACACACAAGAATGGCCATACTGGTTTTTTTGTTTTTGTTGTTATTGTTTTGTATTTTTTTGGTAATCATCATTTACTTTTTTCTAGATGTTTACTAACCATCCTTTTGATAATACTAGTATTTTGCCAGGAATTTGATCCAAAAGTACTGCCTACTAGCAATGACATAATGGAATTTTCTTAAACACTTGGAAAAAAAGTATTATTATTTGAAGCAGATGGAATTCAGAGATTAAATTCATATACATCCTCCTGAGGCTTGAATGGCATTTCAAAATGTGTCACCGTTTTTGCTGGAGAATAGAAATGTAAACTCTCCCATCAATAGGAATGGAGAGCTCTGTTTAATGGGTAGCAATGTTTTAGAAATGGAATTCTTCTTGCTTTTGCCCTCTGGGTGTGTTAGGTATAGATAAGATGCCTGGATGTCAGTCTGCTAACATCAATACAATCAACAATTCGGTCCAATTCAATTTATATTAATAATGCACCACTTAGGGATAGGAAGATGAGAGCCCAATCTGTGTTTTGCCTTAGCCAGGCCATATTTGGAATATTGTATTCAATTTGGGGCATTTCATTTTAGGTAGGACATTGATAAGCTGTGATCAGAGATAGGGAGGGACCTTGAGTTGATGCTATATGAGATTTGATTGAAGGACCTTGGAATGTTTTGCCTTGAAGAAGAGGAGATTTAGGGGGTATGTGATGGCTGTTTTTAAGAATTTGTGGGGGTGGCTAGGTGGTGCAGTGAATACAGCATTGGCCCCAGGGGTCAGGAGGACCTGAGTTCAAATCTGACCTCAGACACTTAACACTTACTAGCCATGTGACCTTGGGCAAGTCACTTAACCCCAATTGCCCTTCCCTCCCCCCTCCAAAAAGAAAAGCAAAAAAAAAAAGAAAGAAAGAATTGATGGGGCTCTCACAAGGAAAGGGGCTCAGCTTTATTCTGCTTAGCTTCAGAAGGCAGAAGTAGAAAAAATAGGGGCCAGAGGTTGCAAAAGTTTGATCTAAGGAGAAACTTCCCAATAATTAGATCTGTCCAAAAGTGAAATAGACTGTTCAGGAGGTAGTGATTTTCCCCTCACTAGAGGTCTTCACATAGACTGATAACTTTGTTGAGTAGAGGGTAATTTTTTTTTTTACAGGTGCAGGTTGGACTAGGTCTCCACTGAGGAACCAGCAATCTGTGAAGTTCTGTCAGGTTTACTGGCTTTTATTTTACAGATTCCATTTTCTCTCTCTCTCTTTTTTAAATTGTGACATAATTTTCCTTTCTCCAGTCCTCTCTCATCCTCCATAGTCTTCCAAAATCACTGAAATGGCTCAGCAATCCTCAATCCACTCTTGTAATGTTAATGGGATATAAGATCTTCCCAACCCATTAATAGGCTTCACATGGAATCCATTAAGGGAAGCTTGCTTGTAGGAAAGCTTTCACACCTTATGTTAATTTCTAATTAGACACTGAGTCATGAGGGTTGTGAAAAGGTTTATATTCTCTGACATTAGCATCTTGGTTTGGGACTCACTCTTTGGAGAGTTCTTGTGATTTGACCAGATGAAACTATGGGCAGCAGTTAAGGAGCCTGTTCTACCCCTAGCTTTGAAAAACCTAGATATTGGTGCTTCTCTCTCTGGTAACTATGGATGTATTGCCTCAGTCAGATCTGTGCTAATTTCTGAGACAGAAGCCCTGTCTATTGGTCTTTATTTCTCTGCTTATATTTTCTCTATTTTCTTTGTTTGGATTTTCTCTGAAGTTCAGGGTGCTGACTTTTTACCAGAACTAATGAATGTAATTAAAATTATTGTTGACCCCTTAAATAGCTATCTTTCCTAGTAAAGCAGATATAAGAACCTGTGCTAGCAGGCATCCTGTGTATGCCAGTGTGGTCCCTCCTTCCTTCCATTCCTTCCATTCCTTCCATTCCTTCCTTTCCTTCCTTTCCTTCCCTATATCTTTCTATCTGTATTGTTTCTGCCAGTACTTTAAGAAACTGGACCTTGTGACTTGAATTTGTCAAGACCAGTTGGGGGTTTTCTTACTGTTTATCCCTTTGCTTATCTTGGGTTTTAACTCTTATTAAACATTTGGTTCTATCCTTTACAATCTGAGCATTATTCTCCTTTGAAGTGCAAATAGAAACAAAACAAGAATTCAATTGTTCCCCCTTCTCTTTGGTGTACATTATCATGGTCAGCTTCATCAACCCCAAGAAGGGTTTAAACCCTTCTGTGATTCTTCTCTTTCAATAACCAAGCAAAAAGAACTCCTTTCTTCTTCTTCTTCTTCTTCTCCTTCTCCTTCTCCTCCTTCTTCCTTCTTCCTTCTTCCTTCTTCTTCCTTTAGTGTTCCTGACATTGTTTTTACAGGACTGGACATTCTTCTGTTAAGTGTCCTTGCTTTCTTTTTTATACAAGTCTTTAAAAAATCCATTTGTCATTGAGTTTTCCATAAATACACATTAGTCCCTTTAGACAACTCACAGGACCATAAAGATAGAGCTGGAATTGACTTTAAAAGGTTATCAAGCCCAATACCCTTTGTTTACAGATAAAGACATTGGAGAACAGAGAGGTTAAGTGACTTGTACACTTAATACAAACAAGTATTAAGTGATAGAGTTTGGATTCAAACCCAGGTGTCCTTGTCATCTGACTCTAAACTAGACAGTTTTCCCATTATACGACACTTTTCGTTCTGGTCAAAATTGTTTCTCTTCTCCACTTTGGAATTCCATTACTGAGAAATTCTCATCCCACCTGATCTAACTTTCTTCGTGTAACTAGTAAGAGCCTACTTATTCTTTTCCTGAACACTTTGAATTTTGTTTTTCCTTAATCTGGGTGGCACATCAGACTTTGGCTGGCTTTTTTCTCCTCTTTCACAAAGTCTGATGGAGTTTACACTAAGCCCCCCCATGCTCCCCCAACTAAAGTGACTGTCATTTTATTTGGCAGCCCATTTCCCTATGTGGGTGAGAATCTGGTTGAGAATAGTAATTCTTCTCTTTGCTTTTCCCACCTTTTAAAAGATGAAACTGTCATTAAAACCGGCACATTTTTTGTTTATCTTTTTGATGAGGGACAGAGATAGGCAGACTGACAGAGACATAGAGAGAGAAATAGAGACAGAAGCATAGACAGAGAGAGCTGTAGCTGATGGCCAGATAATTGAAACCCCTGGATCACTAAAGCACCATGCTTCAGTATCAGACTGTGACTTATTTCCAAAACTCTTTATGTATTTCCCCCCTCTTTCAAGAGATTGTGTAGTATACTCCCATACCAATAATGCTTCTGTTTTTAATCTCCATTGATTTACACATAAAAGTTCTTCTCTCTGCTTCCCCACTTTGGTGAATTTCATCATATAGGTAAGCCCTTCTTAATAGAAAATGTTACCCTCCCCGCCTTCATAAAATCTGTTAATTTTGATTAAAGTATTCCATTCCACAGCTATATTCAAGTCATGTGTCCCATTCCAGAAAATTTCAATGATACCTGTAGAGACAAATTTGTCCTTTTGAATGCATTTCACTTTGGAATCCCCAATTTGTAGGTTTGTGTATAGTCCACCTGGGGACATGTGTATTATTGACAATTTAGTTCTTAGGTTTTATTCTCTATGAATTAATGATCTTCTCTACTGTCATGATTTTCCCCCTACATTATAGCTATTTTTTATGGTATCTTGATTGGTTGATAAAAGTAGGAAATCTCTCCCACCCTCCACCCTGACCTTTTTGATTTAAGGTTTTTATGATTAGATTTTCAAGAGTTTAAGCAAACACATTTATTTTAATCAGTCCTTATTAGGTACATACCCAAACCCCGTACAAGAAGAGCTTACTTTTTCTTTTTCTTTTTTTTAATTTGAAGTCATGGCCTATAAATCCTCTCAGAGATTATCTTCTTAACAAAAGTCGTGCTTTGCAGAAACATTTGCCTTCCAACAGTAGCAGTGATAGAAACATTACATGTGCCCCTAAGAGCTTTAGTTTCTAAGACTTCATAATCTTTAGCAATAATTTCTAGGGCCTTTCTGATGTTACCTTTTGCCCTCATGTAAATAATCAGAAATGGCCATCATGTTTGACAAGTTTTTTTTTGGTTTTTTTTTTTTTTGCTTTTTGGAGGGCAGTTGGGGTTAAGTAACCTGCCCAAGGTCACACGGCTAGGTTTTTGTTTGTGTGTGTTAAGTGTCTGAGGCCGGATCCGGTGCTCTACTCACTGCGCCACCTAGCCGCCCCTGTTTGACAAGTTTTGAGGAGTTTTATCACATCCTGGACCTGTGCCCCAGGAAGACAGAAGACCTTATGATGTTGTTATTGTTGTTGTTGTTGTTTTGTTTGCCCTTTGTTGTTGAAAAGGACCATGGCATCAGGTTAACAAATAGGTGTCTCTGCACCCAAAATTATTTACATGAAAGAGGAATTATTGGGCATTATTACTGCCTGATATAATTGCTGAGAGCAGAAAATATTCTATCTCTAAGACCCCTTGCATCAGCTATATTTATAAGTAACTGTAAAAGCAAGACTCATCTAGATACCATGTTACCTAGATGAAAAATGACCTTTCATTTGTGGTGCTGGAACTGAAGCTAAATATTTTGGATATCTTACCACTGAATCACCATTGCCATTAGCAAAGGTTTGGCTGGTTTTCTGTAGGCCCTGTATACATTCCTAGCACAATTGGGAGTATCAGAAAATTGTCTTGGTGTCCACTTCTAATTCTAGATCTCATTTTCTCCTCTCCTCCACATCTTCATAATACATTATTATCTTATGCAAATTTCACATCCCTTAAGGAAGAGTTGTGATGAGATTGATGTCATGTTCTGAAAAATAGAAATAAGATTCTCCTTATAAATATAGGCAAGTTTTCTTGTTGTTTATTTCTGTTACAAAAAAAAAAATCTGGTAAAAAGACAATATAATGAAAGTACTTCAACAGTGCAGTTGTCTGAACTTCTACCCACTCAAAACTGCTTCTAATGGACAGTTTCTATCATTAAGCTATGGAGGAAACAATTCTTCAATGGTTATAGGCCTACTATATGTCTGCAGGCACTGGAATGATTAGGAAGAGAATAGAGTGACCACAATGAACAGGGAAAAACAGGATTCTTTTAAGGCTTTTGAATAGAGATCAATGATGACACAGTTCAATTACAGCATGAGTTACTAATGATAGAAAGGGGTTAAAAATGGAACATAATGACTCTTTAGTAGATAAATTTGGAGCAATTAGAGGTCTGACAATGTCTCTTTTTGTAACTAAAAAAAATAATTACTCTTAAACTGTCTGGGCTGCAGAGCTTTCTTCTTTTCTTTCTTTTGTATGTTGGGAGCTGCCAGTCAATGCCCTTGCTCTTCTACAGGACATATTGATGGAGGTTCTAAATCCCAAATCTCAAATGAAACCTGATTGGGTTTTTTCAGTTAATCTAAATTTTAAACACTGTTGAAGATTAACAAGGAATTGTAATCAGAAAACCTAGCATGGAAAACAAAAAGATAAATTGTTTATAACTAAGTACAATTTAATTCTTTAGACCTATTAATAAATGATAAAATGTCTAAATTTGAGTCATAACCAGCATTGTATAATACTGGTTATATATTATAATATAATATAATATAATATAATATAATATAATATAATATAATATAATATAATATAATATAATATAATATAATATAATAATTGTATAGGAAAATGTTAGTTTATGTCAGTTCTTCTTGTGGACACATTAAAACAAAACAAATTAACTTTATGAAATGGTGAGCTCAAAGCTCTTTTATGCTTTGACTATCTACATCTACATATGCATATAAAAGGTTAGATATGTGGTCAGACAGGTAGAAGAGACAATGATATTGTCCCAGGTTTAACTTTGTCTCTACCTTTCCTCAGTCTGCTAAATTTATAATATAGGAAGAGTAAGAGGGATTTGGAATTGAAAAAAAAATCGAATTCAAGAACTCTTTGGTAGTTATTGGGTGCTCCTAGAATTAGAAGTGGCCATCAAGACAGCTCTCTGATTTCTCCTAATTGTGCTAAGAATTTAGGCAAGGCCTACAGAATACCAGCCAACATTTGATAAGGGCAAATGGCGATGCTGATTCTCATAAGTCTATCCTAGCATTTGGAGACTCTAACTGGCAGTTATATGGAATTCTCACCATAAGTTAGAATAAGGTTAGCTATGGAAGGAACAAGCCCAGTTGGCAAAAAAAAGTTCAGTCCAAAGAAAAGATTAAGCCTCAGGAAATTAGCAAGCTGATAGGACTTGAGTGGTTTGCCTTTTTTTTTTCTCCAGCTCATTTTATGGGTGAGAAAACTAAAGCAAATAGGGTTAAGTGAGGTGCCCAGGATCACACAACTAGTACGTGTCTGAGGCTAGATTTGAACATACAAAGATGAATCTTTCTGACTCCAGGCTCTGTATTCTATCCACTGTGGCATGAGGGGGGAGAGTGTTCTGGGGGAACTATCACCTCTTTTCTGAGGGCTTAATGAGCCCCTTTTAGGGCTACTTATTTACCTTTGGTATCTTTCTATCACCCAACTCTCTCCTGTGGCTTCAAGAAATAGTATCATTCTTGGTGGCCACACCCCAGTAAAACCATCTCAGTAGATGAGCTAAAGCAGCTTGAGGGTGACTGAGAGGTCTTAAACCTGTCTGTGAGTTAGAGGGATATCTGCTCCAAGCATGTGAAGACTTCCTCTGGTAGAAAGGGTGGATAAGAACAGTCTGTTCCAACGGCCATGAAAATGGCTGAAGCAGGTGCTGTATAGCACTTAGAGCTTGGTCAGACATTGAACACCTCAAAGTCATCCACTGTAGCCTGGGCCATCACAAGTTATCTTGAATTTGTCTCGCCACTGAACTTCAATGAATCCAGAAGAGAGAGAGTGAGGCTGATGATTTCATGCAACTTTGCCTCACTTAAATCCAATTCATGTGCAAGTCAAGGCATCATTCTTATGACATCATTGGTCCTCTTCAAAAATGACGGATGCACACCAGCAGGTAGGACTCTGTTTTGTGTATTAATGAGCTTGGTGTCTAGGGACATGCATACTAGACAAGACTCTGCAAGGAAATAGACCAGATACTCAATAAAGGGAGAGAAAGTGACAATATATTTTCTTGTTTTCATTTCTGGGGTGAGCTATTGCTAACCCTATGACTGAGGCAAGGTTGGTCATTTTTTTCATAAGAGCCATAACAAACACCTTTCACTTTTGAACTAAAAGAATATAACTCGGGGCGGCTAGGTGGCGCAGTGAATAGAGCGCCGGCCCTGGAATCAGAAGGACCTGAGTTCCGAGCCGGGCTCAGACACTTAATCCATACAAACAAAAACCTAGCCGTGTAACCTTGGGCAAGTTACTTAACCCCAATTGCCCTAAAGGGGCGGCTAGGTGGCGCAGTGAGTAAGAGCGCCGGCCTCGGCCTCGGAGTTGGGATGACCCGAGATCAGATCCGGCCTCAGAAAACGAGCACCCACGCATAAATAATGACTAGCCGTGTAACCTTGAGCAAGTTACTTAACCCCAATTGCTTTATAAAAAAAAAAAAAAGAATATAACTGAGCTCACTCTTTTCATGAGGAAGAAAGAACACTACAGTAAAAGACATTGACTGAAGGCAAATGCTGGAAGCAGAGAAAAGTTTCACAGTCCTGTGTTCAGTGGGGACATTCTAAAGGCCTGGCAGCATTTGGAAGACACCATATGTCTAATGGAGCAGCATCTAGTGTAACAATATCCAACAGAAGAATGTCCATAATTGCAAGATCCATCAGATCACAGAAGAAGCATCTGCTGGAGATTTCAAATTCAATGGAGTTGTATCCGCCAGAGCAATTTTCAGGGGAACAATATTTGTAGTACTGGGTGGGAGCAGCTTGATGACATCTTGGATGGCATAGATGGCATCTTTGCCTGCAGCATCAAAGAAATAAGTTGCCCTTACAAGTTTGTGTCTTGGTCACATGTTTTCCCTTGCTGTGTGTCCCTCAATGTGTATGTGCTATTCATACCCACTTTTCCTGATTGTGGTATATGTGTTTGGCAATAGTATATCCTAGGTTTAAGGAGGGAATATATTATATTTTTTTGTATTTTAAAATTTTCCCCAGAATTTATTTTTTTATTTTTAGTTTTCAGCATCCATTTCCACAAGATTTTGAGTTCCAAATTTTTTCCCCATCTCTCCCCTACCCTCTACCCCAAGATGGCAAGCATACTGATTACCCTTTCCCCCAGTCTGCCCTCTCTTCCACCCCCCAGTTTCCCTTTGTCCCCTTCCCCCTTACTTTCTTGTAGGGAAAGATGGATTTCTATAGAGGGAATATATTATTGTAACTTTTCTTACTATGCTATTTCAATAGATGCCTTTGCTTTACATTTATTATGCTTTCTGACTAACTATTAGAGGTAAACATATTAGTAAGAATTCATGATCTATGAATTTAATAAGTGTGAACCAACAAAATACTTGTAACTTTAATAAACTTCTCTGTGGCAATTTCAGAATTACAAAATTTGAGAGTTGAGGGACCTCAGTAGCCACAAAATAAGCCACCACTATAATAAACCAGAAAAGTGGTCATCTAGCCTCTATGTGAAGACTTCCAAGGAGGGTTAACTCACTACTTTTCAAGGCAGCTCATTCTCTTTTTTTTCTCAGATCTAATTGTTAGAAAGTTATCAAGCCTATTGCTTCTGGAGCTAATTTCTTCTTTACATGACAATCCTTCAAATACTTGAAGACTAGTCTCATATAGTCCTTGGGTCTCTTCTTCTCTAGTTTTTATATCCTCAGTTCCTCCAAATGGTTCTAATATGAAATATGGAATAGACTCAAGACCTTTCACTATCTGGGTTGCTCTAATCTGGATGTTCTCCTATTTATCAATATCCTTCTTAAACTATGGTCTCCAAAACTAAATACAACACAGATAGGTGCCAATTTGTGGGAATAACAAAGTATTCCAATTCATATTGTATATTTCCATTGGGTTGACATCAACTGCCACATTTTACATAATTATAACTTTGAATTATATGAATTTGAATACATGTGACCACTTCAGGGGATTCATTATATGCAGATGAGGCCTGTTTAGGGCAGAGTATAGTTTGATTGCTACCTCCATATTGCTAGAAGCTTTCGCTCTCTTAATTCAGTCCAGGATCACAATAGCATTTTTGCCTACCACATTCCATATCTGAGCCATATTATGCTCAGACCCCCAGATCTTTTTCAGAAAAACTACTGTCTAACCATGTATTTCTCATCTTACATTTGTGAAGGATTGTTTATATCCAAGTGCAAGACTTTACATTTATCCTCATTGAATTTGATTTGATTTGGTTCAGCCAAATGTTCTAGACCTGTCAAGATTCTTTTGGATCCTGTCTTGTAATGCAATCTGGTAGCTATTTCTGCCTTTATTCAAGTCATTAATAAAAAAATGTAAACAGCACAGGACGAAGTCTAGATCACAAGGGTACTCCTTGGGAGCCCTCTCATCATGTTATCATTGAAGCATTAATAAATCGTCAGTTTAATTTAACTAAATTTGTGTCTAATCTATAGCCATATTTTCTCTTGTTAGTTACCATTCTGCTTACCCCAAACTTAAGTCTAGCACCTTCTTTGATTCTCCTTTTTTAATCTTTAGCTTTCTTCGACATTTTTTGCTTTTGAACTTTAGTATTCCTGATATAATCTTTACACAATAGGGCTATGCTCTTATATTCATCCTCTGTTATCTGACTTTGCTTGTATATTCTGTACATTTAAAAAAAAATTTCTGAGTTCCATCCCTGAGCATGCACATAGGTCGGTTCAGACAAATCTCATTTTTCATTCTCATTATAATGTTGTTTCTTTGTGTCTTCAAAATTACATCCTTAAATAGCTCTCATCTTTGCCTTTAGAATTATATTCAGTTACATCATACCTAGCTTTCCTCATAACCCTTTAAAATCTGCTTTCCTAAATCTGGGGCATATGTCATTCTATGACAGGCTTTTTTTTTTTCTTTTTCTCTATCACAAACTATAGTGTGTGATATGCATGTATGTACATACTTATGTTTGCATATACATATATTTTCAAAGCAAGTTCTTCCCTATCAGTGAGAATAAGATCTAGAATATCTAGAATAGAATTTCTCATTCTTAGTTTCTCCACCTTTTTAATGATGAAATTACAAAAGGAAGTCAAGAGGTTATTAAGGGTTCTGTATTGGGAGTGGGGAGAGAGAGAGAAGGGAGAGAAGAGAGAGAAAGGAAGGAAGACAGAAAAAGGAAGGAAGGAAGAAAGAAAGCTCCAGCAGATATCTGAATAATTATATCATACATCTGTGTCAGATTCAGATTTCTGGTCAGTTTCCCAAACTCCTCATCTATTTTCTCTTTATGTCCTTGGTGGTCTGTAGGGTACTCCAATGACAAAATAAAATTTCTTTTTCTCCCTCTAATCTCTATCATGTTTTCCCAGGTTCTTGGGTTTCCTCACATGTGCATACCTTCTTATCATAGAGTACTAACTTGACCCTCTCTTTCTGCCTAGTCTATTTCTTTTGAACAAAATATTTAGAGCCTTGATTTAGAAATAAGTTTCATCCTACCAATCGTACCATGCCTCATTGCCACCTGTGAGGTCAAATTTCTATTCTTGAATTATTATTATTATTTTATTATTATAGCTAACATTTAAATAGAGCTTATTATGTGCCAGGCATTGTGCTAAGTACCTTACATTTACAACAATCCAGGGAGGTAGGTACTATTATTATCTCCATTTTATAGCTAGTAGAACTGAGACAAACAGAGGCTAAGTAATTTTCCCGGGTTCACACAGCTAGTAAGTGCCTGAGGTCATATTTGAACTCAGGTCTTCCTGATTTCAGACCCAATACTGTACATATTGCCTCACCTAACTGCCTCGAGGAGTTAGATCCTCTTGTCCTGGTATTTCTTTTTAATTGCCTAAACTTTGGGCATTTGTTCATGGACTCTTGATGTTTGAGTTTTGCTACTAGCTCTTTTCTTGGATTTTGCATCCCCTTATCTATGTAGGTTAAAGCCCTTTTGATTAGATATGCAAAGCATCCAGCAAATACAGTCTTACCAGCCTTTATTGTCTATTCCATCCCTGGCCTGGAAACTCTCATCCCCATATTTTAAGCCACAGAAATCCAAATCCCATATTCAATCACCACCATATTGGTCAACTGTTCATATCTTAAATTATTACTTTTTTCTTCTGTATCATTTGCTGTCAGTGGGCAACAGTAAGGAAAATATGACCTATGCCCCTGCAGTCTTCAGTTTCTTGCCCAATACTTCATAACTATTGGGAATACTTTTTAGGTTCTTCTGATGGTGTAATTTTATGTGAATGTTAGATTATGTGAATGACTGTAAGTGGGTAGTTATCCATTTTGATATGTTTTGGGAAGTTCTTTACTATGTCTTCGACACCTGCCTCAGGAAGACACTAGATTTGTCCATTGTTATCAGGTTGACAAATAGTTTCCTTAATATCCCTGAGCAGGAAATCACTAACAACCATTTCTAGTCTTCTCTTCTTCAGCTGACCCTTACTGGATAAATTCTCACCTGAAATCTCACCTGTGGCTTTTCCATTTCATTCTTTGTTTTCAAAGAATGTTTATTTAGAGATAATTTTGAAACAAACTGCTTTGTCTTCCCCTGAGCATCTAGTTTTCTCCTCCACAGGAAGTATCTCCAATCTGTTTTAATGGTACACACCCTAACGTTTGGGTTACATCCCAGGTTCTCTACAGAACTGATTTTTCATTGTTAATTTGGAGGCTAAAGCTGCAGGTCTTTCCTACATCATCAAACTACTTTTTTGGTGCCTAATTTACTACTGTGAATGCCACAATGAAGCCTAAGCAGTCTGGTGAAATTCAAAGCCACATTCCCATCATTATCTTTCTGTTGTTTTCTATGTCAGAATAGCTGGACTGATACATTTATTGCTTCAATTCGACTCAGAAGTGAACTTGGGGAGAAAATTTCAGTGAAATCTATTCAGCCTTTGTAGTTATGGGACTGGACAAAGTGAATCTTTTGTTAGTAGATATTCTGTAGAAAAATAGTGAAACTTTGGAGTAATCAGTCATCAATAAGAGAGAACAAGACAGTACCTATGTGGAAAAGAAAATTAGTTTAATCTCTCTCCTCCAATGGTCCTCTGTCTGTCCCCAACTCCCATCTCTTGCTCTCCTCCTGTTTTTTCCAGTGCCTATTGTGTCATGTATATTTCTACTCTCTAGCTTCAGGATTGGAAACTATAACAAAGGAGACAGGGGAAAAAAAAGAATGAAAATTTAGTCTTAGTTTGCCCTGAGCACTTACAGATGCTGCAAGGGATGAATGACATGACACAAATCTGCCTTAACAAATAGAAGGTTCTCCTGGAAATTCCTTAAATTGTGACCTTGAACAAATCACTTAAGACGTCAGGTAAGTCCTTTTGGACTCAGTTTCCTCATTTGTAAAATGGAGATCATAATAGCACCTACCTTATAAAGTTGTGAAATTAAAATGAGGTGACAGGTAAGATGCTTTGTAAACCTTAAAGCTCTAAATAAATGCACTAAAATAAAATAAAAATTAATTAATTAATAAACTAAATAAATATAATTAGTACTTTTATTTGTTATTGTTGACTCATTTCTTTGATTGGGGCAAAATCCAAGATAAGCTACAATTATCTTGTATGTTTTCCTATTCATAAATCTTGAATTTCTAGTCTGTGTATTCCAAGATTATGATTTTATGACACTTCTTAAGAGAGATATTCACCTAAAATTATTATTAAAAATATTCTGCATATACATTTTGGCCTGAGAAGCTTTGGGCTACATAATTGGAATAGCAACAGACTTGTAGTTGGAAAACATGGTTTGTGAATCTGATTTTACTACTTTGGACCATGTGACTTAGAACAAATCACTCTAATCTCTCCAAGTCTCAGTTTCCTTTCCTGTAAAATGAGAAAGTTGGACAGATTTCTAAGGCTTCCCCTAGCACTAAATCCTATGATCCTATAGATGTAGCACTGAGGCTGAATATAGACAGAAGCTACAGAAAAGCTTAGTCCCTCCCAGAAGAGTAAGAATCTGTTTGTATGATGACATTTTGGCCTGATGAGTTTCAGAAGTGAAACATTCTATACTGATACATTCTGGGACCAGAAGGGCTATGGTCAAACATTATAATTTAAAAGAATAATATTCTCTAAAAGCTTCTCCCCTCTTTTTACATTCAAAAGAAAGCACAAAATGGTTTTGCCTGGCCTCTTTAATGCTATGTGCATAGTTGATAATTCAAAGGCACAAACATCAGGTAATGCAAAAATTAAGGTTCTGGTCATTTATCAGGAGAGAGTTTAATCTTTATCTGGAGGCTTTTAAACTGCTTTATGGTGGAACCAAATCTGATTTATGCACCTAATTTTAGTTTGAGCTCGATGTTTATATATAAAACGGTCCTCAGATTGTTCCTACCTTTATTCCACAGCCTTACCTTTTTGTCCATTGTAGGGAATCTAGAGAGTTATGATCAATGTAGATTTATCTAATTAGAATCTTGGCTTGAGCCAAAGACCACTGCAAAAACTTAATTCTTCTTCCTGGTCTGGTTTATTTAAATGAACCCATAGTCATGGAAACAGTGTAATGTTGCCAATCTTAAAAGCTTTTTTTTAACTGCATACAGCATCTATATGTGACCCCCAAAGTAAAAAGAATACTATAAAATATAATACAACTACTACTTGGGTTACATGCCCTCAGCTTCAGACAGCCCACCACAAGCCTATAGGTAAATTCAAGACTTCCCTCCATGTAGTTCAGATGCCTAGATTTAGCCACTAGCACTGAGATCTGCAAGTGTTCTTAAAGCTAGGCTTGGCAAACAATCATTACAGTTTCACAATTAGCTCCCATTAGTTTTCATATTCTTGATCACTCAAAAAGTTACAATCAAGTGTGTTGGAGAACGGTGAGAAAGGGCCAGTTCCTGATCCAGCTGCTATGCTCACCCTTTCCCCCCCTCCTTCACAGTTATATCATTAGCAACAACATCTGATTCTGTTCACCTGCTTCCTGGCTATGCTGTATGCAACTCTAGTTGAGCCTTTTAGTTTATTATTTGCAGGTGGAGTGCAGGGGTATAGTTATGATTGAATTTAATTAAATATGGAGAGAGCCTCTCTCAGCCATCATTTCTCTCTCTTGATCTTGAATCACCATCCTTAAGCTCCTTTGCTGTGACTAGTTTCCCCTTCCTCACTGCTTATTGTGTGGTCAAGTCAGCTGCTGGCAAACCAGGTGTTCTGTGTACTGGAAAGCTAGTTACAGCAATAGGCTATGGAATTAGGAACTGAGTTTTGTGAGAGCAGAGATTGTCTATGGTCCCTAGTACTTAATATAGTGATATAGTAGGCACTTAATGCATGCTTTTGATTAATTGACTGGATCTTGAGTTTTTCTGTGGGGTAACTGGAATAGATGTTGTGTCAAATGATGCTAGGGCATAGTGGTATCAAGGATGGTCTAAGTTACTAAGGAAGCTGGTGGTTTTCACAACATAAAACATGGCCTCCAATGGAGAAGGGATTGGAGGCCTTTGAACAAAGGGGCCTGAAAACAGTCAGGAGACTCACTTTGGAATCAATCATTACATTAAAGTGGTAAGTAAGTAGTATTTGCACAGCAACACCTTTGGGCCCCCCAACTACAGGCACAGCTCTGTCTGTCCTTGGAACAGGTAAAATATGGAAAGGAAAAGGGATGAGGGCAATCATTCACTCTCTTTGATAAAGAGGTCAGAGAGGTAACTCTCCAAAAGCCTGTCCTCTTGATTCTTAGTCACTTAATCATTTTGGTGACAGATCTAGTGCCTAAACCTAATCAGGGACTATCTGTATCATCTCATAGGTTATGCAACTTCTCTGAGGAGTGGGGTATTTTCTGACCCTGATGTATAAACTCATGCAATCAAGCAGTAAATCGCTCATGAAACTTATTAAATTGATCATGGGCTGACCTCTTCAAACCTCTTTTTAAAGATATATTCATATAAAGAGATATACTCACATACCAAAGCATTAAAATATAGCAGGGCTAGAGATAAACAGAAACCACATGATCATTGGAGAATATTGTAAAACACCTAGACAGAAAGAAGAGTTAGATAAGGAATTTGGGCAACTATTCATGAGCTTGGGCTACAGATATGACAAAATGGTGATGGAGAACTTAAACTCTTTACCCAAAGCAGAGCAGGTGATAATTTTACCCTTTGGAAGATAGAAGTCCTAACAAGGGAACGTTCTATTCTAGACTTAATTCTCACTAAAAGAAAGAACTAGTTGTTGTGTTGGAAATGAGGAGAATGTTGTAAGGAGGCCACTGCTCCATTTTAGACTTGGTGCCAGAGAAAGCAAAGGAAGTTTGGCATAGGCTGACATACTTCCTAGACTTGGGGGAAAAAAGGATATCAAATAGTTCAGAGAAAGGATAGGTAAGGCCATAAGGCCTAAAATTACATTACCACAGATGTCAGTATAAGAAGGATGGGAAAATCTCAGGAATGGAATTTTGTGTTTAGAATGAGAAACAATTTTAGCAAGGAGGAAAAGTGGAGTATAAAGATGCTGATGTCAATGCTCGGAGAATCCATCAAGCAACTTAACATTTCTAAAAGGCAGGGAAACAAGATAGAAATGAAGATAGGTCAGAGAAGAAAAATATAAAAATGGCATAGTAATGTAAGAATGGTACTCTTAGCATTAATCGTAGAATGAGCTGAAGCAGGCAAAGAAAACTAATATTAACAAAAAGTTGGGGTTTTTTTTTGTGTTTTCATGTGTATTGGAGAAAAAAGTAGTTTCAAAGAAGAGATAGGACTGTCATTAGGTACGAACTGGATGATGCTAACAAAAGGGGCTGAGCTAATCAGCTAATATTTTGCTTTGGTTTATTTTTGCCACGGAGAATGATCTTTGAATTAGAAATAGCTGAACAAAAATTTCAAGAATCTACCTCAGATAAAGAATTTATATTCAGATAAATTATACCTCAGATAAATGAATTTGTATCACTTGACCCTGATGTATTATATCCTTCAGATATTGAAAGTAATGGCAAGTGCTGACCTGTCAAAAGACTGTGGAGAACTGGTTGAGTTTTATAAAGTGCATTTGTTATGTGTCAGGCATTGGGTTAAGTGCTAGAGAGAAAAAAACAATCAATGAAACCCAACCCAACCAAAATAACAACAAACCCAACAAATCAACCAAACCAAACTAAAGCAAACAAACGAAAAGCAGTCCCAGTTTTTGAGGAATTCATAGCCTAGTGGAAGAATCAATTTGTAAATAATAATGCATAGCAAAATATATCTAGGGCGAATTGGAGGTAATCTCAGAGGAAACGTATTAGCATTAAAGTGTACTGGGAACAATTCCTTGTAGAAGATACTATAGGATTAGACAAATTTATCAACCTTTCAAACTGGCACAGAACTCAGTCTGTATCCTGTCATCTACTGAACTTGAGTGTGAATCCTGACAAAATTCTTCAAAGTATGTGTTACTAAAAGTTTACAGTTAATGAGCACCCAGAAAATAAAGAGGCCATGGTTTCATTGAGAACAGATTATGCCAGATCAATTTCATTTCCTTATTTTGACAGAGCTACTAGACTGATAAATTAATAGAATAAAGCAGGTATAGAGTTTATAGAGAGTTTAGCAGAGCATTGATAGAATCTCTCATGCTAGTCTCATAGAAAATGAGTAGAATTGTGACCAATAACAAAAGACAATTAAATAGATTAGGAACTTGTGGAATGACTGAGCTCAAAAAGAGTTCTCCTTATAGCTTAATATCAAGTGGAAATAAATTCCCTAGTGAAATGGAAGGATGTATTTGACCCTGTCCTGTTTAACAGCTTCATCAATGTTTTGGCTAAAGCCAGAGATGGTGTACTTATCACATGTGCAAATGACAAAAACAAAAAAACTGGAAAGAATAGTTAAGACATACCATAATGTTATTTTTAAAAGATCTGGAAAGTCAACCTAGCTGAAGCACCAAAGAAGTCTGAGGCAGAGGTAAGAGGTGGTATGCAGCAGATGAATCAAAACAGTGCCACCACCCAGGGTTCTGGGCCGAGAGCAGGGAAGGCCTGATTTAAATCCAGGCTCAAATACTTAATTGCTGTGTACCTTTGGGCAATCACTTTGTGTTTGTCTCAGTTTCCTCAATTATAAAATGGGGATAATAACAACAGGACTCACAGATTAGCCATGACAATCAAATGAGATATTTGTAATGTGATTAGCCCTGTGCCTGGCACAGAGTAGGTACTTAATAAATGCTTGCTTCCTTTCGTTTTCCCCTCAGATCTTGTGGGAGATAGCACAGATTCACAGCCTCAAGAACAATGGGAATGGTAGGACCACCTAGACCACTGGTCCTGTGTCCAGCCTGGCCACTGTAGGCATCATCAGGGAGACAAATCCCTTTATAGAATGGATCTGCTCTCCTCAATATCACTGATGCCAACTGCTGACCAACTACCAATGATGCACAGGAATGTCCAGGAGCACTGGGAATAAAAGTGCTTCTCCCTACTTCCCCCTCTCTCCTGCCTGGACTAGTGGTATTGTTTTCTGCCCAGCCCTTGCAGCCAACATCAATGGGAATAAGCCTTGTAAAACTGTGCGTTTCTGGTAAGCATCTCTGCAGGTAATGTAGCTCTGGGCTTCTCAGTAGCTAAAGTTCTCACCACCCAAGTCCTTAGCCCTGTCAAATGATTCAACATCATAAATGCATACTTCTTTAATCAATGGAAATAACATTAGAGAAGATATAGTACCATCAGCTTTGCTTCTATACTGTAAGGACCACAGGGTTCTTCTATCTGTGTATTATTGTTGTGTCTGTCCTTCATTCTTAAAGAGGACCAGTACATAAGGGAGATGATGACATGACTTGCAGTTTACTTCAGTTTGAGTGAGTGAGGGCTGTGCAAGGTCACCAGCCTCACTTTCTCCTCCAGAGCCATCTGGTTCCAGCAGCCTGATATTCATCAGGACAACTGGAGATGGTCCAGGATGCAATGGGAGGCCCTGGACCTTTTAGGCTAAGATCTTTTCAAGGTAATAGCCATTCAGTGAATAGGCCTGACAAAATTCTTTTTTATAATAGTTTTTGTCTTTATTAATTTGTTTACTTTTAGTTTACAAGATCCGCCCCCCTCTCCCTGCCCCATGGAGGCATGCAATCAAGTATAGGATCTGCATATACCTTTACATTAGACATTAGGTTATAAAGAAGGATTGTAACAGGTGGAATGAATAATGGGAAAGAGGAAACAAAACCAAACAAGAAAAAGAAAGAAAGCAGGTAGTTTGCTTCAATCTGCATTCAAACTGACAACATTCTAGAAAGGCATTAGTCCCCTTGATGGAAATAGTGAAGTTTGGAGAAATGGTCAGAAAGATTATGAGTCCTATTTTGGACAGGTTGAGTTTGAGATTAGCATATTCAAATAAAATTACCCATCAGGCAATTGGTGATGTGGATTGATGCTCAGTAGAAAGATGAGAGCTAGATAAATAGATTTGGTAATCATCTGCTTACAGTTGGTATTTGAAACTTGGGAGCTGATGTATCAGAGGGAGAGAGAGAGAGAGGAACTAAAGAGGGCTATTGGAAGTACCCTATACATATATAGAGGCACAGGATGGAAGACGATCCTGCAAAGGAGAGTAAGAAGAAGCAATCCTGCAATGAAGAGGAGAATCAGGCAAGTGGTATTACAAAAACCCAGGATAAAGAGAGTCCAATGTCAAGCTGCAGAAAGTTCAAAATGTATGGAGACCCAGAAAAGCCATTGGATTGAAAAGTAAAGAGATAATAGTAATTCTTGTTATTTAGAAATGCAAGGTTTCAGATGAGCTTTCCACATCAGAACCCTGTGACAAAGGTAGTGCAGATGTCATTATACCTGTTTTAGAAATAAGAAACATGAAGCTCAGAGATATTCAATGAGCTTACATTGTCACAGAGTGGCTATCAATAAGAGCCAGGATTCACATCCAAGTTTCCTGACTAGCATTCTGTCTGAAACATTATACAGAGGACCGACTAGCTGATCTTCCCACCTCTAACCTCTTCCCCCTCCAACCTTCCTTAGCTCTACCCCTGTCCAAATAATAATAATATGAATAACAAAAATAATAACTAGCGACTATATAGAACTTGAAGGGTTGTTAGTCATTTTACATAGATTACTTCATTTGCTCCTCTTCATAACCCTGTGAGTTGGGTGCTATGACTATTCCCATTTTATAGACGTGAAAACTGAGGTTGAGACAGAGAAAGTGACTTGCCCAGTTAGGATCAAATAATTTACTTGTGACGTCACTCTGATTATATCATACTTCTAAATAATTTTCAGTAGCTCTTTCTTGCCTACTAAATTAAACATATAAACTCATTCTCTTGGCATTATAATCTTCACAGTTTTGTTTTCCAACTAACCTTCCAGCCTTAGCTCATATTCCTTGCCTCAGAATATCTTATTCCAATCAAACGGCACAACTCATTTCTCAACTGATTGTAACTGGAAGATGACCCTGGAATTCACACATAGGAAGTACCCTCTGCCCTTGTGGCCTGTCCTTCTAAGTGGATAACTCCATCCCAGACTTCCATTTAAGGAGGGCATCCAAGCCAACCATGTCTCCCACTAGCTTTTCAGCTTTTCTTCCTCCATTAGACTGTAAGCCCCTTGAGGCCAAAGGCTATCTTTCTTTTTGCTCCTATTTGTATTCTCAGGGCTTAGCCCAGTGCCTGGCATGTAGTGAACACTTAATTGCTTACTAACTGACTTACTAACTAACTAATCTGTTCTTGCCTGACCTGTTCTCCTGCCTTTCTCCCACAATATCTTCCTAAGTTTGAAATGAAAATGTCCTTACTTCAGTCTGCCTTCCTTTTTCTTTAAAGCTAACATCATGAGGCACCTGGCCAAGAAAGCATTCCTTGCTCCCTCCAGATCCCCCCTTCATCTTCTCAGAGTACTTTGCTTGGTACTTCCCTTTGAACTTGGCCGATGGTTCCCTGTGTAATAGCTATTTGTGCACCCATCTCCCCTCCTCCTCCTCTGCTCCACTTATTATTGCAGGGCAGGAAGGCAAGGCAAAGGAAAGGGAGGCAACAATCATTTAAGTGCTTACTATGTCCTAGGCTCTGTGCTGAGCACTAGAGATACAAATACAAGTGTATTGAGTGTATTACACAAACCAAAAAGATTGTCCTGATTCTCAGGTGGTTTTCTTTCTCTTTTTTTTTTTTCGAGGACAGAAGGCAAGGCAATTGGGGTTAAGTGACTTGCCCAGGATCACACAGCTAGTAAGTGGGTCAAGTGTCTGAGGCTGGATTTGAACTCAGGTTCTCCTGACTCCAGGGCTGGTGCTCTATTCTCTCAGGTGGCTTTCTAACGAGGGAAGACAACACACAAAAAGGAGCTGAAAAACAAGGGAAGGGGTGGGGGATATTCCCTCTATTCTGGGGCATAGTATATTGAAATATAGGAAAATCAGAAATAGAACCAAGATTATTAATCTCTGGATTATAAATTCCTTGAGTCCAGAGACAGTGACATGTCTTTTAATCTCCAGTATCTTTTTTCAAAAAATTGTTTCTTTTCTATTAGTTTATTTATTTTTAATTTTCATCATTCACTTCCACAAGTTTTAAATTTTGTCCTCCTCCCTCCCCCTTCCTTCCCCAAAACAGCACGCGATCTGATATGGGCTCTGCATATACATTCCTATGAAACACATTTTCACATTAGTCACGTTGCATAGAAGAATTATAACAAATGGGAGAAACCATGAGAAACTAAAAACAAACAAAACAAAAAGAAAATGGCCTGCTTTGCTCTGCATTTTGACTCCATAGTCCTTTTTCTAGATGTGGATGGCACTTTCCATAATAAGTCCTTTGGAATTGGTTTAGGTCCTTGCACTGCTGAGAAGGGCTAAGTCTTTATCTCCAGTATCTTGCATAGACCTTCACACAGAGTGGGGATCTAATGAATGTTTGTTAAATTAGTTGTTATTATGAAGAGGTTGGGGCTTAATTAATATAAGGATGCTTTCCTGACAGTTATATGGGCTCAAATGTAGGTCAGTGATGTGCGTTGTTAAATTTTCAATCCTTGCAATTAAACTTTGGAAGTAAAAAAAATGCTCCAAATCAGTATTAGATTTATTGTTTTGTTGATTATCTAGAATTAAGAAAACAATGGAAAAGTGTTTATTGTGCAATTCCCCTCCTGCAGAGATGGTTGTGAAACATTTACCAGCACACTACTAGTTGGCATAAGATAGTAAGTTTTGTATCTCTGGAGTCTTCAAGGAGAGCCTTGATGACCAGTTTCAGGGGACAGTTGTGACATCATCTCTGACTTCAAGGGACAATAGAGTATGGAGCAGAAGATGGCAGCCAGATGCCAGAAGCAATGAAGAGACGGAGGAGAAGGAAGACCGAGGATAGGTCCTTGGAGTGTTTTTTGTTCAAGTCTGGGTTAAAGTAGGTGACCTCTGAAGCCTCTTCTAAGTCTGAGATCCTGTAATTCTATGAACTATGGACCAAATCTATGATTAATTTAGATGGGAATATTGTTGTTCAACCATTCAGTCATACCTGACTCATTGTGATGATAGTGTCTATGGGGTTTTCTTGGTGAAGATACCAGAGTAGTTTGTCATTTTCTTCTCCAGTAGATTCAGGCAAACAAAGATTAAGTGATTGCCCAGGGTCCCACAGTTAGTGTCTGAGGCTGGATTTGAACTCAGGTCTTCCTGACTCCAGGCCCTGAACGCCATGCACTGAGCTACCTAGCTGCCTCCTAGATAGGAATAAATCCAAAATAATACTTTTAGATTAAAAACAAACAAACAAACAAACAAACAACTGCACAAGTAGAAGGTAGAGAAGGCTTGGCTTAATAGTTCATGAGAAAAAGGGTTCTACTTGACTACAACCTCAGTATGAGTCGATAATATGTTATATCTGGCATTTAACCTTAACTAGGCCCCTACTAATATCTGGATAGCCTTTTATCATGTCATTGATTTTCTATCACATTCCTCACAGTGGTTGTTTGAGACCTTCCCTCCCCTTCTCAGGCTCCCACCTCTTCACTTCTCACTATTAGCAGTGACCTTTGAATCCTTTCTTACTGATAAGATTGAGTCTATCAGAAATGAGCTCCCACAACTTGCCTCGGAATTTTTTTTCCAGATATACTACCTTTCCCCGCCTCCTACTACCCAAGGATGACTTGTTCACTTTGGTCTTTTATTTCAAACCCACCCACCTCCTTCAGGACCTGGATATCTCTCTTTTTCTCTCTCAGTTAAGTCTTTCCCTCTTTACTGGTTCCTCCTCTGCCTACAGGAACACCTCTACATTTGAACATAGCTAAGTGGGAATTTTTCTGAACCCTTCTTAACCCTTCCAGCTGTTGCACAGTTTCTTCCCTCCCTTTCACCACCAAACTTCTGGCAAGAGTAATCTAAATCCATTCTCTGTACTGTTTTACCACTCACTGTTTACCCTCTTGTGATTTCATTTCCATCTCCAACATTCTATTCAATATGTCCTCTTAAAGGTTGTTAATGATTTCCTTCCTAGCCACCAGATCCAAGGACCTACTCTCAGTCTTCCTCCTCCTCTCTTTCTTTGTGTTTCCGGTATCTGGCCGCCATCCTCTACTGCAAACTTAGTTTTCCCTTGGAGGCAGAGGTGATGCCACCACAACTATCCTGTTTCTCCTCCCTAATTCTTCATTCTCTCTCCTTTGTTTTATGTTTTCCCCTTCCCATAGCCTAAATGTAACCATTTTCCAATCTCCATCCTTTTCTCCTCTTTTCCTCTGTCTCTCATCCACTCATTCCACTTCCACTTTTACCTCTTTGTAAAAAAGTTCTGAACCTACATTTCCATCCTGACCATTCTCCTGAGTTCCAGCCCCACATATATAACTCCTTATTGGAAATATCTCTCTGGATATCTTTTTTTTTTTTTGCTTTTTTTTTTTTGGAGGGCAATTGGGGTTAAGTAACTTGTGCAAGGTCACACGGCTAGGTTTTTTTTGTTTGTGTGGGTTGTCTGAGGCCGAATCTGAACTCAGGTCCATCTGACTCCAGGGCTGGAGCTCTACTCACTGCGCCACCTACCCGCCCCTCTCTCTGGATATCTTGATGGCACTTCAAACTCAATATTTCAAAAACTGAACTCATCTTTCTCTGAAACTCTGTTCCTCCTCTTGACTTTCATATTTCTGTTACTGACACTACCGTTCTCCTAGTCATCCAGGCTTGAAACCTTGGAATTGATTCTGCCTTCACTATAGCTTTCTTGTTCCTTTCTTTCTTTTTATTCTTGCTGGCATCACCCTAGTTCAGGGCCTTTCTCCCTCCCTTCTTTTCCTAGTATATTTTAATAGCTGCCTATACTGTCTCCCTTCTACCTCTCCCCAACCCTATCCATTCTATGCACCAATGCTAAACGTTCTCTCTGTTGCAGAATTTAGATCCCATTACTCCACTGCTCCATAACCTCTAATGCCTCTCCATAGTTTATTTAGTGGCAGCTAGATAGTACAATTGATAGAGCATTGGACTTGGTGTCAGGAAGACCTGAGTTTGAATCTTGCCTCAGACGCTTACTAACTGTCTAACCCAAGCAAGTCACTTAACTTTTATTCTGCAGTTTCCTCATCTGTAAAATGGGTATAATATTAGCACCTAATTCACAGGGTGGCTTTGGAGATTAAGTGATATAGCATATATATATATATATGTATATATGTATATTTTAAAGCACAGTATAAATGCCAGTAGTTAGCAATGACTAAGTAAAGTCCAAACCCTGTGACTGGATTTTGATGCCAGGATGGTAACTTTTTATGCTACGATGGCACTGGTGACCAATCTGTCTATGAGGAGAAATTTGGTGATGATAACTTTATGCCTCCTTCAGGACACTGCATCTGGAATCTTGCTCATGGCAAATGCTGGCTCAACACAAATGACTCCCACTTTTTCTTCTGTGCTGCTGCAATTGAAGAATTGCTTTTTAGTCAGATGAGAAAAGGCCTGGATACTGTGGAAACCAGAAAGCACTCTGGCTCCCACAATGGCATGGCCAGCAATGCAACCACCATGACTAACTGTGGACAACTCATACTTTTTTCTTTGTCCTAACTACCAAGCTATTCCTTCTGTAACTGAGAAGGCCCTATCTTTTCTCTTCAGGCTGCTCTGATATCCTGTAATCCTTGGGCTCTCACATCCTACAATTTTCTTCCTACATCCTCCATCTATAATAAAGGCTAAACTGGAAAATAATTAAATGAGAAAAAAATTCTAGTGTTCTTATTCTTCATATTATTTTATTATATTATATTATATATCTATTATCAGGCAACCTACTTCTTTTTTTCTTTGGTGTTTTGTTTTTAGAGGGGGGAAGACAGGGCAATTGAGGTTAAATAACTTGCCCAAGGTCACACAGCTAGTAAGTGTTAAGTGTCTGAGACTGGATTTGAACTCAGGTTCTCCTGACTCCAGGGCCAGTGCTATTCACCATGCCACCCAACTGCCCCCAGGTAACCTACTTCTTGAGGACAGGGACTTTTTTCATCTTTGTCTTTGTATCTTCATGTTTCTTAATAAAAACAACAGCTGACATTAATAAAGAACTTAAGATTTTTGGAATTCTTTAAATCTGTTCTATTATTTTATCTTCAGAAGGTAGGTATGAATTTTTGCCTTTTTTTGTAACCCCATGCCTTTTCTCATCTGACTAAAAACCAATTATTCAGTTGCAGCAGCACAGAAGAAGAAGTGGGAGTCATTGGGTTGAGCCAGCATTTGCCATGGGCAAGTTAGCCCAGTGCCTGGCACATAGTAAGCGCTAAATAAATGCTGGTTGACTGACTACTATTATTATCCCCATTTACAGATGCTTAAACTTAGGCTAACAGAGTTTGTCAGTCATGCAGGTCACACAAGTAGGAAATGCCTGAAGTAGGATTCTAATTCTGTTCTCCCTAACTCTAAGTGAAGTGCTCTATTCTCTATGCTAACAATCACTTAACAGTGTTTTCTTTTGTGTGTTGACTCACCCCCTTGGATTGCAAGCTTTTTGAGGGCTAGGACTATCTTTTTATTATAGCCTTTAGTACAGAGTCTGGTACATAGTAGGTACTTAATAAATGTTTATGAATGGGTTGAGTGGATGGACAAAGTCTTGTATTTAGTGTTTAAGAAATGTGTATTGAATTGAATTACCCTGGAATTCTGGTTCTGATACACAGTAACCTGAGCTAATCAAATCATCCCCAATGTTGTGATTTAATTATTTATCTTTAGTAAGGTCTGAATAGGTCAAATATCCATGCCTAAGAGATGTCCTCAGTCTTCTTAAGGAAAATGGAGATGGTCATATCTAAACCTTCCATAAAGCGATAGATTCATAATCCTAAGTAATGGCCTTATTACTTTAAACTCATTAAATTGATCTGGCTCCCCTAATGGGTCCTCTAACTAGTTTCCTTCCTTTCACTTGTCCTGAGCACTGGCTAAACTGAACTTCCATTACCAGATAGCTCCTGGACTTTTCCATCCAAGTGTCTTTGTTCTTGTATTCCCATATACCTTGTACACATACCCTCCCCCTGCACTGAAGTTCCAACTGCCCTTCAAAGTCTACATCCAACATCTTCTCCTCCTCCCTGAAGCTCTCTCTGATTCCCTGAGCCAGACACAATTCCCTCCTTTTTCTGAATTCTCCTAGCTTTTTTTTCATAATTCTTTAATCCACTTATCATAATCCACTTGTTGTATTATACTTTGTAGGATCTTATTATGTGTCTTGTGCTTGGTATATAGCAAGCAATTAATAAATATTTTTTTGTTCATTAAACCACTCATTCCTTTTTGTTCATGGATGTGTTGCTTCCCATGCCTTGAGGTTGTCTTCTGTAGTTTGTTGCCAGTGCACATAGCGACATCTTGCACATAAAAGACACAAAGTAAATGTTGAATGAATCAATGAATTCATTGAGTAGATAAAAACACTAATGAAACTTTAGGCTGCATTAATAGTAGCAATAATAATAATAATAACTCACATTTATAGAATGCTTTTAGGTTTACAAAATGCTTTCCCCACAGTAGCAATAATTGCTTTTCTCCACAACACTACAATATAATGCCTTGACAAAGGGAGATTATAGCCTCATTGTAGTAGATGATAGTCTCCCTTGGGATACTGATAGCATATCTAGAGTATTGTGATCTGTTCTGGTCCCTCTATTTTTGAAAAGAGCAATGACTCAACAGGGTACATCTAGGGGAGGGTGACCAAGTTGGCGAGTGATTACAAAACCCTATTGTAGAAGGTGTGACTAAAGAAAGTGCTGATGTTTTGCAGTTTGGGGTGAGGAGAGGCACAGATTCTGCTTTCCTTCGATATTAAAAAGTGCTGCCATGTGGAAGAGGGTTTATTCTTTGTATTTAGTTTAAGAAAGTTGAATTAGAACAGTAGGTTAGAAATTGCAGGTTGGCAGATTTTGAATCAATACAAGGAAGAACTTTCTTTTAGAATTATCTTCTTCCTTCCTCTCCCCTCTCTCTTCCCCATAACCCTCAATCCTGTAGCCCTGGTCTTGCTTTTGAGGCAGTAAATTCCTCTTTCCCAGATATGTTCAAGAGAAGGGTTGAGAAACACAATAATTATCATAATAATAGCTCACGTTTATGTTGCTTTAAGGTCCTCAGAAGAATTTCCCAAGGGCATCCCTGTGAGATATATAGTATAAGCACCATTATCCTCATTTCATAGATGAGGAAACTGAGGCTTAAATCAGTCATTCAGTAAGCATTTATTAAATGCTGACTATGTGCAAGACAATGTGATAGGTGGGGGATAAATGAAGACATATGCAAAACAACCTCTGTTATCAGAAAGTTTGTATTCTATCAGAGAAGACAGCATGTCAGAGATTAATGGATTCATTCATAACTATATAGCTAATAAACGTTGGAACTAGGATTCCAGGTCAGGTGTCCCAACTCTAACTCTCAGGGATATTTTAGGGATCATTCCTTCTACATTTCACATGATATCTGACTAGATGACTTCAAAGGTCCCTTTCACTTCAAATGTTTCATGGGATTCTAGGTTTCTAGGGCTCTGCCTCTATGTTCCTATGTTCAACAAACTCCATAGACAGAAACAACATTTGCTAAGTACTACACAGCTGCCTTTCTAGATATAACACCCTCACCTCCCACAACATGTCACAAAATGCAGCTCATAGTCTCAAGGAAGGTTGAATACAAGGAAAGAATGTGTGCCACCCCCACGGTTTTCATGGGACATAGGAACGTGAAGAAACCTAGAAATGTGTCAGCTAAACAGTCTGGCTGAACTCTGAGAGTAAGGTTTGGTAGCACAAATGTTTAGCTCAGTTACTGAGTCCAGCTCCAAGTCAGTATATGAGCTAATGCAAATGAGATTTGCTTCAATGATAGCAGCTGTCTCATCATAGTGCAAACTTATTTCAGCAGTTTCAGATAACTGAATCACATAATCACCAGCTTTTCTAATTACTACCCATGTGACCTTGGGTAATTCAACCCTCTCTCTACCTTACTTTCCTCACCTGTAAAAGAAAGGAGTTGGACCAGATTTAGCTCTAAAGACTCTCTTAGTTATATGTTTTATGTTTCCTAGAAATATGCTTGAGGGCCTTTTTTTGTATTACTCATATTGGGACATGATCCAAGACAAGTCATGGGTTCTATGATTTTTGTGAAATAATCAAATTCATCATTGTTCCAGAATTGCTTATAACTAACTTTCCTATTATTTAAAAAATGGAGGCTTATAAGTTGGTCAAATATAGATTTTGTAATAAAATGATAACTGATATTTATATTGCACTTTAAAGTTCAATGAAATCCAACAAACTTCTACAGAGTACCTACTGTGTGTTATGTACTGAGAATACAGGAATAAAAACAAAAATCATGCTTATGATCTCTTGAGTGGAACCAACATGTGGAAGTCAGTGTGATATGGTGGGCAAAAAATGGATTTGGAGTCAGAGAATTTTAGGGTTCAAATCCCCTTGATACCTATGTTCCCTTGGACAAGGCACTTCACTTCTTGCTGGGTCTTTAGTTTCCTCCTCTATAAAATGAGATAATTCTTTTAGGTCCTTTCTATGGGCAGCTATGTGGTACAGTAGATAGAATGCTGGGCCTAGAGTTAGGAAGACTCATCTTCCTGAATTTAACTGGCCTCAGATATGTATTAGCTGTGTGACCCTGGGCAAGTCACTTAACTGTGTTTGCCTTAGTTCATCATCTGCAAAATTAGCTGGAGAAGGAAATGGCAAACCATTCCAGTATCTCTACTAAGAAAATCCCAGATGGGGTGACAAAGAGTTGGGCATGACTGAAATGACCAAACAATAGCTCTAATTTGAGCCTATGACCCCATATACACAGAAAGAATTTAATAAAAATGAACAAAATGGTTACATATGGTATCTTATTTGGGCCTCAAAACAACCTTATTGGGGTACTAGAAATATTATTCTCTTCACTTTCAAGATGAGGTAAAGTAACTTACGTATTATTACACATCTAGAAAGTGTCAAAATCAGAATTGGAATGCCTATCTTTCAAGTTGTCAGGGAAAGCCTGAGAATGCTCCTATGTACAATGTTATTCTATTTCTCCCATGTAGCATATCTGGTTAAGCTAGGGTCTCTGACTCTCTTGTTATAGATCATTTGTTCCAGTGAATGAAGAGTGCTGACTCTGAGTCAGGAGACCTGGCTTCAAATTCATTTTTGTTTGCTGTGTGAGTCTGTCTGAACTCCAATTTTCTCGTCTTTAAAATGTTATATTAGCACTAGCTACCTTCCAGTGTTGTTTTGGACAAAGGGATTTGTAAAACTAAAAGTAGTATATAAATTTAAGTTATTAATAAAGTGATATCCTTTTTTTAGACATTTTTAAAAATCAGTGCAATCTCTATAGCAAGTTTCCCTAGCAATGATCATGATTATAATTCTATAGCATTTGGATAGTCTATGGGAAATGAGATGTCTAAAAATTTCAATTAGAGATAACTACAAATATCAGAGTAGAAATACCAATTATTCCTTGTTAAAAACCTGTCCAGTTTGTCAATTTCTTGAAGACATTGACCGTTTTACACACACACACACACACACACACACACATACACACACACACTTATGCATATGCATATATGTGTATGTGAGATATATGTATGTTTTCCCCAGTCTCTTGTATATAGGTGTTTCAGTTTCTTTTTCAGTCATGCTTAGCTCTTTGTGACCCTATTTGAGGTTTTCTTGGCAAAGATACTGGAGTGATTTGGCCATTTACTTCTCCAGCTCATTTTCACAAATGAGGAAATTGAGGCAAATAGGGTTAAGTGACTTGCCCAGATAATATCTGGGTTACTATCACACAGATAATAAATGTCTGAGACCACATCTGAACTGAGGACTGTGCCACCTAGCTGACCTGTATATAAGTAGTATTAGGCAAATATTTCTTAGATGAATGACTCAAATAATGGATGAAAAGAAAAAAGCAAACTTGCTTTGAATCAACTTTTTTTAAATGGGTGAACATAGGAAATTTTAAAATAAGAAAATAAAAAAATTATACTTTTAAATCTCTTGAACCAAACTTAAAAAATAAGTTTCATCAATATCTTTCCTTCTTTGTATTTGTAAGATGTTATTTATTCAAAAGTTTCCTTTCCAACTCCCATTCAAAATAGATGTAGTCTGCTTCTGGGAGATGAGTAGAGAAATTTCAAATCTGCAAAGTAGAGTAATTCTGTCTGCATTTGGCAGCTGTCAACCACACACAAGCTGATGGTTGTTACCTCTAGGAAAAAAAAAGAATAAGAAAAAATTGCCATTTCAACTAATGTGCAGGAGTTTATGTCATGTGAAACCTGATGTCATTTTAGACCCTGTTATTTCTGCCATAATACAATTACTGAGTTTTTCTTTTTTCATTGTTGCCAATACATTTTCATTTCCATCCCAACCCCCTCATTTGGTAATGTATGTTTTCAATATGAACTAAAACTGTCCTCAGCTATTCAAAGCATGCCTTTCTGTCCTTGGATCTGGTCCTACCATTTCCCATTTCTCATTTGACCTCTCCACTCACATCTGGTTTTCCCAGTTAGGAGAAAACATAACAAACAAGGGTTAAAGCAAATGCTTTGACCTAGATTAGCCTCTTAAAAAAACTGAAGCAGCAAATGGGCAAGTTGTTTCCTCCTTCCCCCACCTCTTTCTAAGCAACACACATGTACCCAAATAACACAGCCCACCCCATCTTCTCCTACTTCACACTAATTTGGGATTCCCCCTTTGATGGGCACCCACACAATGAGAGCTTTCACAGGCAGGGTGGTAATTTCCCACACAACATTTTAATTATTTATAAATGGAACTCCAAGACAGCAAGTAGCAGCTGTTCTGTAGAAGCTGCTGGGCTGAGGTGTGGCAGAGAACCCCCCCGTCACTTTAAACAGCATTATTAATATTTATGGGACTTGATCCGTTAGTTTTGATGCTGGTCCTCCCTGGGCTGTGTGGAAGAAGCCTCCTCTTTATTTTAGCTCAGTCATAATTATGAAGATGTTTCCTTTCCCTGTCAAACTTCAGGGGCAGTTGGAGGTCAGACTCAAGAGCTGGAAAATTTGCCGAATGTAGCCAAGCCTTAATGCTTTCTCTGCCTCTCCTCTGGGTCTTTTGGAGTCAATTAAAACACAGGTCTGAAAGGAGGGACTCTGGAAGCTCAAACTGTCAATGTGGACGAGGATACCACCTTTAACTTTGGCCAGAGTTTCAGTGGTTATGAGAATGAAAATAAGGAAACTAGCATAAGGGAAGAGAAAAGATTAAGTGGTCCAGAATAATGACTCTACCAGCTACAACTGAAAGAACAAAAACAAACACAAAAAGAGTCTATTCAGGAAATTAAAAGGAACTGAAAACCACTCCCTGTCTTGCATCATTCCCAGGAGGATCCATTTTGTTTCAATGAAGATACCTCATGCTGGCTCCACCAATCAATATTGGTCCTCATTGACCCAGGATCTGTTACACATTACATGAGACAGCATCCTTTTAAAGTGCCCAGTATTCTTAGATGATGATTCAAGCTTGCAATATATAGTAGCGATTCTTTCTTCTATGGTATGTCCATCTTTTATCTCTGATGGGGCTGATGGAAAGGGTGCTTCAACGGCTCATTGCTGGCAACCTTAGTGTCCGGTCCTTGGATGCACTGAAGGCTAGCACCAGTAGAGGGCAGTGCAGTAACATTTTCCCACCCTCGTGCTAGAAGGAAGCGTATGCTCCATCGTTCCTTGGATAGGGCATTATTAAGAAAGTGACAAGAACCACAAAACAGTTTCATTTCCTCCCTATTAAGGATGATTGATATTAGAGTCTCCCAGTAAAAAAAATTAAGCTTTATCAGGGAAATGTCAACAGAGGAATAAAGTTTAACATTTGTGTTGCATTATAATTTCATATATTGGAAAGAATCCTTCCTACCAATTCCCTTTCACCTCAAACAAATATCAGTCGACCTTTTTCATTGTTTCCTCATTCTCATTTGTCTCCTTTTGGCCATATAATTTGTAACAGGTAGAAACTAGGTCTGAAGAATACCTTCTTAATTCAGCCCAGCTTTCTGTGTTCGTTCATGACCCCAGCACCTCAGCAAAGGCATGGGCTAGAGAAAGGGCAAGTTTGAACATGAAAAGAATAATGACCTGTAATAATGACAAATCACCTTGTGAGCTATCTCATTTGCTATCACCAGGGTATCTTGGAAGGTCTTGCATACTTTAAGACAAGATCTTGGTAAATAATCTATAATTGAGGTACAGCTAGTTCAAGATTGATTGGTGGAGGTGACTTTCATCCTTGGGAAGCTAGAGTTTTTGTTTTGTTTTTCAGTGATCATTCTTATTTCAGTCATAATCAGACACACAAACCCCAGATTATGTGTGTGCTCTTCCCTGAACAACACGAAGTCCTGGTTTCTTCTTATCTGGGTAAAAAAATATCTCAAGAATAGGAAATAGCCCAGTAACTGAAAGGGTAGAGCTAGGAACCCAGCTGGTGCCCCAGAACTGAAAGTGACCCAAAGAACTCTCATTCTACAGGCCAGTGGACTGGAAACTGGGGTAATGAGATGGTTGTGTCAGTCTCTAAGCAACAAAGTCTCCATCTTTTACAACTTGTCTCTCTTTCCCATTCCCTCTCTCCTCTTCCATCCCCCAATCCACACAGTATCAACTTTCAGCTCAGGTGGTATTAAATGCCTTAACAAAAAGAATTCAAGGATACAGAATTTTTGTAACTGAGATGAATTTAGATAGCGGTCGGAGAAAAAGATATGCCCAGAACAAAGCCTAGCAAAAAAAAAAAAAAAAAAGCACATCTCAGATCTAATTAGCATGTAGGCAGGCTCCCTGTCTCAGACAGGTGAGATGCTTTCTTTTTTTCACAGAGTAGGACAAGAAGGCAAAGGGTTAGGGAACGTGATTAGATGCCTGGAGCCCAACTTATCCACTC